>APFE030153668.1:6134-16245 GCA_000404065.3 Pinus taeda
ACAAGAGCGCATTGTAATATAACAACTCTCCCCTTAGCAGTTGGTGGTTCCTGTGCATGAAATCATAAATGAATTTACTTCAATATATACATACAAAGGGACAGAGCGTATATCTAAATCAATAACCGAATCAAGAAATAGTAGAGGATCTTCTGGAACAGTTCTAGACCAAATCCATTGTGCTCTATCGATTGGATGTAGCGATTGGATGTAGCAGAGGATATTCTGTAACAGTTCCAGACCAAATCCGTTGTGCTCATCGACAGAAGGGAATTCATCAAAATTGCATCCAACAGAGATCCATTGTCATCCTCTTCTATCAAATACAACTTTTGGACATTAAATTTTACCTAAAAGACACAAGAACCAGACACCCAAATGGAGGCTCTTCCCAGAAAACATATCACAAACTAAATTTCTTTGTACCTCTTCCGCTTTCTTTGGCTTTACAGATCAGCGGATATTTCGGCTTTCTTTGGCTTTTTACTGATCAGATATTTCGGCTTTCTTTGTTTGGCTTTCGAGTGATCAATGGATATAATTAAGACAACACCGCTTTCACTCCGACTTCTTAGGCGTTTCCGACAAACTCATGTGTCATAGTTATTTCTATTTTAGGTAGGTCTCCCACTCCCACTTTTGCAATGGAAAATTTTTTCAGCCAACTCGTCTTTTATTGTAAATTAATTAATTAACTTTAAGTAAAAAAAATTAAGTAGCGGTAAACTTCCTTCATATTTTGGAGTTTTTTTTGTTTCTTAATTATTATTATTAATATCGCTGCTTAAAGTAAGAATTTATAAATTAAAATATATCTCTAAAATAATAATTTGTAAATTAAACCATAATTTTAAAAAGGCATGGAAAAGTTAAAACAAAAAATCATATACGGTAATTTTGTTTGCATTTCATATACAGTTCCAAAAAAGGTTAAGTGATAAGGTTTACATGATTTTATCATAACATTTTATGTTTCACTCACATAATGATTATATATTCACAAAAATAATTAAATGAAAGCATTTCATTTTAATTTTACATCTTAGTTATGCTAAAATTTAAAAATATGTATAAATATTTTATATTAATAACATAATTATTATTTTTACATTTAAATTGTTTTTTTAAGAAAATCAAATTTTCATATGATTTTCTTTATCTTAAAAATGATAAATGATAATCGTGAAAGTTTGAAATATGTATTTAATGTTGAATAGTGAATTAATATTTATAGTTTTATGAATTAATATTTACTTATATTTAGTTTCTTTTATACACAAAAAGTATTTATTACATAAGATTAATTTTAGGGTTTTTATGTTACCTCAAATCATTTATGGACAATAATTAAAATTTAAGATATAATATTTAATAAATATTAGCAATAATAAGAAAAAAATTAATGATAATTATAAAAAAAGTATGAAGCCTTACTAACCACCATCAATGTAATCACTGGTGATGTGGCTTTCCATGAATAATGATGAGTAACTCTGAATTAAGCGATAGCAAAATGTGATGGGTATCTGTAATCTTAGTTTAACAACTAAAATATGATAACTTTTCCCACTGTTTAAAAAAACTTTAAATAATCCTCTTTAATAATCCTTTAATATCAATGTTTTAATAATAACCTTTTTTATACTTTATGTTTATTTTACTTATAAATATATTAAAATATTTTATAAGTTAATTTAGATTATAATTTTTTTGGTTGTTTTCTTTTAAATTAGATCACAATTTTTAAGTAAGATTGAGATTTCTTGTATTTTAAAATGAATCTTTGAACATAGAAATGAATTAAAACCTTTAGTATTCTATAAAATCTCTATTATATTTCAAGCAAAACTGACTTTAAAAAATTCTAAAAAAAAAAGAACAAAACTTGTATTCATCCAATTACAATTTATTTTGAACGTGTTAATGGATAATATATTCCCATCTAAATAGTTAATTATTTATACATTGTGTTGTATGCCTTCATGAATATTTGGAAAGAAGACATTAGATTTTTTCGTCAAAATCTACAGCATGGGTATGACGATCATGACCACATCCATCACCTCCGTTGCTTATACATCTACTCTCATGAACCATAGTATTAAGTGGGAGAATGAGGAGGAGGAATTTAGAATCACTAAGGGAATTGTATATTTTCTTTTGGAAGGAAATAACAATATGACAGGGTGAATGACGAATCATGAACAAGTTGGGTGACAAAAGAGGCAAGAAATATTTAGACATACGTAATGTTTTCCATCGCCAAACAAGTGAAAGAGGTATTATTGTTAAGTACAAGGAGATCACACAGAGGATATGTAGCAGTGGATTACGCAACATGAAAATTGATGGATTACCATAATGAGTGGGCGTATTAAAGTTGGATGAGAGCCACTTTCTGTGTGAATGCATGGTGGTGATCAATGCGTTCAGGACAACCATCAATTAACACCCAAGTAAGGGGGAATTTTATATCAACTTAACATTTATAAAGAGAAAAAAATTGAATTTAAAATATTTTTTCCTTTGTTAAACTTTTTTTTTCCACTCAGTAATATCAAGGAGATGTTAAATTTCTTCAATACTTAATAAAATTTCATACTAGACATTTAGAAAATATTGATGGGAAGAAGAAATTCAGTGTAAACAATAAATAAATAAAGTGAAGGATATTTTTTGTTTAATTAATTTGTGCTTTTTAATTCAGTGACATCATGGATATGCATAATTCCTTCAATATTTGATATGAATTAGAATTTAAAATACATTAAACAAAAAGGGAAGATTGGCAAGTATGTATTCTGTATATAAAAGAATTGAAAAAATTATAAAGAATGATTCAAAATTTTTAACGGTGCCTATCTCAGAATGATGGAGATGTGTAATTTTTTCCTTATTTATCTTGGAGTCGACATACGACATGAATGTATGTGTCTGTGTGTCTATGTTATAGTAGTATAGATAAATATCTAGATTTCGACTATATATATTATATTGGTAAATGAAAAATAAAATTATGATTAAAACATTTTAGTAGTGTGTAACTCAAAATGAAAAAGATATCCTGTTCCTTTTTCATTTAGTTTGGACTTGACGCATGGAAAGAATTTATATATGAATACTTATTTTTTATATATATTATAATATTAAAATAATAGGAAGGTTAATGTTTACCTTGATGAGTGTGGCCAAACATGGGGGATCGATGGGGCCAGGGGCCGTAGAAAAGTTGCATAGGGCAACCAAAAGATTTTACAAACATGTGAATGAGATTATTTCCTGAACGATTCTTTTTTCTCAGAAGACGATTTTTCTAGATATTAGATTTTAGGATGGTGGTAGGGGAATGTTGACTATGCATAGACCGCAAACCTATGCATGCTCATTTGAGTTGTTTCTTTAGAGTGAAAGGGTAATGCAAGCTATAGGGGCTTGTGCTTTGTTCACTAAGGCATGCTAATTTGCACGGCTTGGCATGTAAGTGAGCTGAAGGGTGGTGAACTATCCTTTGGATGGTGAGACATGGTCGGGATAAGAGAACTGCTAAATTTTATTACCACGAGAGTTAAAATGAGGTGGTTTTATTCTCTTCCTTGTTTATTAAGAAATATGGCTATGCCTCTAGGCCCTAGGAGTTCCTTTGTAAATGGAATTTTAGATGTGCTGGTCGTCTGTTCTTTTTGGGTTTCCTCATCTTTATGCTTTCAAGAATTTGTCATGGTCCCTGTCATCTTTAGCAATATTTGTTGCATGTATCTATCGCCAAATTTTCTTAGGGTTGAGAGATGTAGTTTGAGGCCCCATGCTCACTACCTTTGTCCTTGGTTACTTGGGGTACTCTATTCAAGAGGAAGTATTGTAACCATGGGGGTGCTTCTTTAGTGATAATTGTGGAAGAATATGTAATTTATGACAATTTTTATCTTGTTGAGTTTTGAAGCAGGATTTGATTACGAAGATACAACATTTGGGTGGTTGAATTAAATTGTTCTTTGTGTTCTGGATTATATAGTGGAATTCTTAGATGAAGGGGGCATGTTGTGCAAGGTGAGCGACCTCATGGAGTCCTGGTTGGCCATTGTAGGTGCATAGGAGAAGTGGAGGCTGATGGCGGTGTTGAGGATATTCATGAGGGTGAATTGGCTCACGAACATGTTTCGTCACCTAGCCATGTGGAAGCACCACCATCTTTAAAATGTTTGTATAGGTAGTTGTAGAGTCTTACCACACTGCTGGAGGAGCTACATAATCAGAAACATGTTTATATAACATGACTTTAATTTTGCCTTTAAGAGTAAATTTATGAAACAAAAAAAAACTATTTTAATATCATATCTAATACTTTAGGTATTTTTATTGTTTTACATTTAAATCCATTGTAATCTATGAATGCCATCTCTAAATTCCTAAGTACCTTTTTGTGGCATTTAATTCTATAATTATTAATATATATTTTTCAACAATCGATGAATTATTAGCATGTCATCATATTGTTTTTCTTTATTTATTTTAAACATATACCATGCTTTTTTCTATCTTTTGTTTATTTATTTTTTTATTTTTTTTAGATTTTATTATAATTTTATACCTTTTAAATATTAAGATTTATTTAATTGCAACTTTTTTTATTTTTAAATATATCTAAATAGATTAACTAAAATAAATCATTATAATGAAGTCAAATAGTATTTTTTAATTTTATTTACTCTAAATACACACATATATTTAGTTATTTTTTCAAATGAACTCAAAATGGCCTCAATATGATGTGAGGTAAGGGCTAATGAGTGCTCCATATTATCATGTACAAGCCATCAAAGGTATATTTATGCCAAGACATCACGAACAAAAGGTGCCCTACATCACCGTTAGAAGAGGAAAAGGGCTTATTTGGAATTAACTAGCTCAACTATTGGCACTCCAATGTGATGTACAAGCCCTATCTTGTAATATTAAAGATGACCATCATCATCTATTAGGTGGATGAAGTGATTCGTATCAAATAGTGTCAACACCATGCTAGGGGAATCCTAGGTTCACTGCTCAAATCATCAATATCTCCAATGTTAAGCATCATTGGCTCAATGGTCTAGCATTTTGGGATTCCTTGTGTCAAAAATTATATAAATACCTCAATCAGTCTAATTCCCTATCCTAGGTAGGAAATATTGCACCATCAAAGTTAATCTCTCTCTCTCGGGTTTGGAGAGTACAACTTCTACTCCACTACTTAGCAGGTGGGGAAATCACCTATAACATTTTCTATTACTATGATGTCAAGCATCCCAAAAAATATCCTTATAATAAAGTTCCAATAAATCCATAATTAGGTAACTCAAACCATAGAAGCATCATAGAGGACCATACGTAATGTCAGATACACAAACAATACTTCACACAATGATCAACATCAAGTATATAACTAGACCAATTTGCATGTTTTTGTTGCCTCTCTTATATTTGTGATGGATCGGTTGATAACCCTAATATGTGTTTCTAACCCTCAAGGGGAAGTTGTAGGTCCTAGTCCAAATGTTAGTCCATGCGTACAAGTGTAGATGTGGTAATGTATTGGGAAAGACTTCAAGGCTAGGTGCCATATCTAAGTGACCAACTAATGGTGGTCCAACATCTAGAGTGTATATATGCAAGTAGGGATTAGTCATGGATGCACTAGTTACCCCTTTTATTAGAATTCTATTTCCACTACTCTAGTACACCATTTACTTCTTTATAATAATGCTTTGATATGGCTGGATAGTTTACAAGCTCGATTTTTCATTTGATAGATTTAAATTCATTACCTCTTAAGGTGTTTTGTTTTATTTCTCATTGGGGTTGGAAAAATACAAGGGTTTCATTTTATTTGGGTAGCATCAAGTACTCTAAATACTGAGTGATGAATAATGAGGCAAGCAAAGATCATAGTGGGATTTTCCCCATGTGCTAAATATTTTCCCAGCCATCTCTTGCATTTTATTTTTATTTTTTTTATTGTGGACTTATTTTATTTCCTCATTATTGTAGTGGCATAAACCTCGAGGGTAATTCTTTCCAACCCAATCTCAAGGATGAGGATGAGAGAGTTGAAATCGCCATAGCCAATTACCACCTTCATAAAGAATGAATTTGAAATATAGGGAATAATGTAATGTGTCATGTATAGAATACCATAGGCATAAAACTATAATCTGGGGCTTCCTAGCAGTGTCATTTAATTGTAGCCACCACAATAGTGCCTTTTTGAGAAGGTGCATGAAACCTTTTTCTACCTAAACATAGTTGGAAGTTAATTGATATAAAAAGTTCACTTTCTCTTGAAAATTGTAAAGCTTAGTAAGAGTATATGAATGAACCATATTAATGATTTGGTCAACCTTGATAGGGTTGACCATGTAATTTCCCTTTCTTTGAATGGCCACTAAGTGAGTGGACTATTTGATTCCCATAGGCTATAGAAGTAAAATAGGGATCAATTAATTAAATTGTTTGGCTATCATTCAAGTGAATACATAAACATTTAGAAGTGAGAATGAATAATTAAATTAAATGGTGTTATTAAGTGATTATGGGAAAAATAAGAAATTGAAATTGAAGTCCATTTATATTATTGAGTAGGAAAGAGATAAAAAGGGGAGATTCATGGTATTTTTATGACACATGCTACTGAATCGTAGCTCATTTTTGAACATATATTAGTTATTATATTTCATACTTCATTTGATAGCTCTAAGAGATTAGTTGTAAGGATAAGAACCTCATTAAGGATTTTTATTTAGTGCTAAATCCAACCACCCAATATGGTTAAGGGGAGATATCATTCATATTTTTGAGTAGTATTGCATTGAAGTTCACGTTTCATCTTTAGAGGATGTTAGATCCTTCTTTTGTGAAAAGAAAAAGTTTTTTATAGTGTTTGAGTTTATTTGTGGAGAGGTTAAATTTCCCTAGAAAGTAATTTTATTTGTGGATACGTTGTGTTATTGAAACAACTGAGTTTATTGATGGAAAGTCAAAGATTATCTAAAAAGAATGAATTTATTTATATAGAAATTGAGTTTGTCTAGTGGGGAGTGATTTTCTATAGAAGGATCAAGCTACTTTATGAAAGAAGTAATTATTGTGCATAAAAAACTTTAGCATTAACCCTGCTAGCCACTCTTATAGCCAAAACATGCCAAATTTCTCATTTACTCATAATTTTCAAATTTTGTATTAATGGAGTGATTGTCGTGTATTTGCATTCTCCAAATTAATAATAAATTAGTCTAGCTATCATTTTTCATACTTTGAGTAAGGGTTTCATATTTGGAACCATGCAAATGTTTGAGTAAATGTCTCTACCATCAATGTTCTTTTCTTTGAAATAAAAGTGTTCAAATAAATGTTTTCATCCAAAGTGTTTGCGAGAATGTAAGAAAGAGAATTTTGAGAATTATTGCAAGATTCATTCACATGTTTTAATTAGTGAAATTAAGGGACAAGATCATGTAATTTAACATAATAAAACCTTGCAATCTCCTCGAAACAACAAAAATATGAATTTTTGGATTGAAATGAATATTATAGTAGCAACAATGCATAACGATGGCTCATAAATTCATTGGATTGTTAGTGTGTCTATGAGAGTAAGAGGGGAGGTAATTCGTATATGCCTCTACAATTCATGTGATGTAATAAAAAGCATAAGGAGTGTCCCACTAGAAGGTGGATCCAATGATTTTAAGACCCTAGGACAATTTCTGATATGTGATTGTACCTTAAGGGAAAATTTAAGCCATTTATATTGATCTTTTGATTTGATTTCAATCTACTTATAGCAAAGAAAAGAATCCATGAATGAGAATATCACCACTAGTGAACCATTAATGATCTGGTCAATCAATGGTGTTGGATAGTTATCTTTTGGTAATTCCCTATTGAGTTCCTTTAGATGACAAAAACATGAATTGTACCCTTTTTTTGTGACAATAATCATGTTGGAAACCTATTCAATTAAGGAAAATAGACATATGAACTAAGATTTAAGTAATTTTTCAACTTCTTCCTTAAGGATATCAACTTTGTGAGGGTTTATTGGGTGAAGTCATTTCTTGAGTAGATTATTTCTTTCATGCATATGGCTATCAATGATACATAACTCTTCATATGTACAAGTGAATACATATTAGAATTATATGAAGAGATTAATATAGGTAGAAATATCATTTGGAGTGAAATTCACTACAATCATGATGTTTTCTGTGATCCCGAGTTTACAAAAAATATCAATGGGTATGGGTATAAAATATTTCAATGTGAACCTTAAATAAAACAATTATATATATATTATTTTGTAAAAATGTAAAAAACTTCATATTAGGAAAAATGATGTACAAAATTTACACAACCATAATAATGTCAGTTCTTCTGGTGGAACTAGGTTTCTGACCATCTTCCCACCATGGAAAACCAACAGGTCATTGCTTGAAATCTAGGGTCAAAGAAATATCTATTCATGGGAAAATCCAAAGTTAGTAGCATACATAATCGGTGTTTGTAATACAAAAAATAGCATGTGAGAATTTTCCTTAGGGCTAAGAATACAAGCCATTCAAAAAGATGCTTCAAAAATTTTTCTTTCCTTTAGAAGTTGTTGAGCCATCAAGTGTGTTATGAGGCCAGAATTGTGCTAGTGCATATTGTGTCTCCTCCTCAATGGTAAGACAACCATAAGAACTCAAAGCTTGCTATGGTTGTGCCTTATTAGCTACTCCACTCACTTGACATTTCAGTTGCATATAATCAATAATGATCGAAGAGGAAGTGCCCAGGGGAAGCGGGTGAGATTGAAAGAGAGTTTATACCATCTTGGGAGCTAGTGTGGGAATGGTAGAGTGAGATAGGAGAGAAGGAGATGTCGAAGGAGTGGATAAGGCCCCGTAGAGATTCACAGAGACTATAAATTCTTAGAATTAACAACCTTCCTTATGGAAGCTTCATTGGCTTGTTGTTACTTCTATAACTGTCTGGCTAGTAAACTTTTAAGGCCCAATGCCAACCACCTACGTTCCATAATTAATCAGCTTCCACGGAGGACACATTGTGTGATATGCTTTCATGAATATTTGGAATGAAGACATTAGATTTTTTAATGAAAATCTACAACATTGGAATGATGATCACGACCACATCCATTGCCTCCATTGCTTACACATCTACTCTCTTGAACCATAGTGGCAAGTGGGAGAATGGGGAGGAGGAATTTAGAACCATTGAGGGAATTGTAGCTTTTCTTTTGGAAGGAAATAATAGTATGATAGGGTGAGTGACGAATCATGAAAAAGTTGGGTGACAAAAGAGTCAAAGAAATTTTTAGACATGCATAATCTTTTCCATCGCCAAGTAAGTGAATGAGGCATTAGTGTTAAGTACAAGGAGGTCACACAGAGGATATGGAGCAGTCAATTAGGCATCATGAAATCGATGGATTAGCATACAGAGTCGGCATATTGAAGTCAGATGAGAACCACTTTCCATGTGAATGCATGGTGATGATAAATGCATTTAAGAGAACCATCAATTGCCATCCAAATTAGCGGGAATGTTATATCAACTTAACATTTATAAAGAGAAGAAAATTAAATTTAAAATGTTTTTTCCTTTGTAATTTTTTTTTTCCCTCTTAGTAATATCAAGGAGATGTTAAATTTCTTTAATACTTAATAAAATGTCATAGCAGACATTTATAAAATATTCATTGCAAGAAGAAATTTAGTGTAAACAATAAATAAATAATATGAAGGATATTTTTCATTTAATTAGTTTGTGCTTTCTAATTCAATGACATCATGGAGATGTATAATTCCTTGAATATTTGATATGAATTAGAATTTAGAATACATTAACAAAAAGGGAAGATTGGCAATTATTCATTTTGTATATAAAAGAATTGAAAATATTATAATGAATGATTCAAAAATTTTAACGGTGTCTATCTCAAAATGGAGGAGCTGTAATTTTTTCCTTATTTATCTTGGAGTTGACATATGGCATGAATGTGTGTGTCTGTGTGTCTATGTTGTAGTAGTATAGATAAATATCCAAATTTCAACTATATATATATATATAT
>APFE030153676.1:5647-24403 GCA_000404065.3 Pinus taeda
GGTGGAATAGTTCTTTTCCTCCTTGGACAACCTTCTACTTGTGAATGATATAGGATGGTCCAAGTCTTCTCCACCAGCTTGTGTCAGTATTGCTCCCAGCGCTATACATGATGCGTCGACATGTACATGAAACTCCTTCTTCCAATTCAAGAAGACTAAAATTGGCGCGATGACCATCCTTTCTTTCAATACCTCCAAGCTCTTCTTAGAGTCCTCATTCCAGCAGAACATGAAATCCTTCTTCAACAAATTTTCCATAGGCACGGTGATCTGGGCATAGCCTTTGATAAAATTTCTGAAATATCTCGTATGTCCTAGGGTAGTGCGCAACTGTTTCACACTCCTTGGCACCTCCAAGTTCAATATCGTCGCAGTCTTCGCGAGGTCTACCATCAGTCCTTGTCTGCAAACTACATGACGAACAGGGTCCCAAAGGGAACACAAAACAAGCACTTCCTCAGATTAAGCGTGATCTAGTATCTTTGAAAGCTATCCAACATTAGGCGCAAGCTTTCTACATGGCGTTTTACTAGCCCAAACATAGTCTAGTCATCAAAGTATACCTCTAGGAACTTATGAATAAATTCCTTGAACACAGCGATGACTACACGTGAGAAGATCACAGGCACATTCTTCAATCGAAATGACATCACAGTGTACTGAAACCAACCCCACTCGATCGCGAAGGTTGTCTTGCTCCTATCCTTTGGCACGATTTTGATCTGGTGGTACCCAGAGAACCCATCAGTGAAGGAATATGCTTCCTAGCCACCTACATTGTCCAACACTTCGTCAGTGAACGAAGTCAGGAAAGGATCATGTATGCAAGCATCATTCAGCTTTCTGAGATCCACACATATCCTTATTTCATCCTTCTTCTTCTTCTCTTGTACCACCATTGGGCTTGCCTAGTCAAATTCTTCCACAGGCTCAATAATGTCTGCCATGAGCATCTTGTCTAGCTCTAAGCTAACCTTTTCCTTATACCTCAGATTGAGACAATAAGGCCTTTTCTTAACCAACTCCACGTCGGGCTTCAACGTGATCTTCATAACACCTAGGTACCCTATTATCCTTTTTAGATCTGTAAACTTGGTGGGGAATAAATCCTAGTATTGGATGAGAAATTCAGTGACCTTATCCACCATCGCATCATCCCAGTAATCTCTAATCTTGGTGAATTTAGGATCTGCCTCCATACCAATGTTTACCTATTTCATTTTCAGCAACGCGGTTATATCAGGATTCTCAACCTGTGGACCATCAACCTCGTGGTGACCCTGTGTTTCTGGGATGTTAATCTTTCGTGG
Source organism: Pinus taeda (assembly GCA_000404065.3). NCBI lineage: Eukaryota > Viridiplantae > Streptophyta > Pinopsida > Pinales > Pinaceae > Pinus > Pinus taeda. The sequence continues at coordinate 6,958 of APFE030153676.1, forward strand.
ATCCTCATCCCCTTCTTTAGTGGTTACATAATAGCATTCTAGCACGTGACTCAACTGAGTAGCCCACTCAGGCTGAATCAGGTCTAAAGGATCTTGTGATATCCTAAAGATTGTTGCTTTCACCTCTTGTAGCGCCTCATTAATACAATCAAACCTGTCTTCAAAACTGAATGTCATTATGAATCCTTCGTGCATAATATCCCATTCATCTCTACCATGGTGAAGCTCTATTTCTACGTACCAATTCATCAGAACGACATCCAGGGCGTGACAGAACAAGTGCACCCATTTAGGCTGGGGCTTTTCTCCATAAGCCTGGGCTAAGTGTGTGCACAGATCATCCTACCCATCATACTTGTATGTCATTCATACCTTCAACTTCCCAAAGAGTGTTCTCATCATCTCCCTACATTCACACCAATCATCAAAGCTTCCCTTGTGCTTACCCAACCACCTTGCGGGCATAGCATGTAGTGTCGAGTCCAACACCTAAAAGCAATGCTTTTCTGGTACCTCCCTCTCAAATGCATCTAGAAAGATATGTACATCATTCAGGCCATCATAAGTGGGAAGATTCCTTACCTCCAACAACACACAGCGCAACGACCAGGTCATCATGTTACAACTCAGTGTAGTTACTTCGTGGAACTGATTCTGCCAACACTCTAATTCTTTATTAGAGTCCGAGGTACAGGAACTCTCACAATCCCATGTAATTCGTCAATCTGCTATTGGATTCAACTAGTCTTGGTCTCGCGTTGTTATCTTATAGATACAGTCTAGATCTTCATCACTCTCATAATCATGGACTGGTTTAGTATAACATGATCCTTCAGCAGGATCTAGGGGTACTATTATGCGGAGCGATTTCTTCTCAAATATCATCTTTCGTTTCTTTAGATTGATTACCCCATTCATATCAGTAGCCCAATCAATTCCCAAGAGCGCAGGATAGGGTTTGTTGTCATCCACAATTTCTATCACTTCAAATTCAGCCAGAGCGCTCGCACTTTCATTATCTACAGTCACCCCTTGCAGCCAACCCATGGGGATGATCTTCTACTGATTCGCCATCCTTAGCTAAATTGGACACCACTGCAGTGCAGGTCTCCCCATTCGTTCCCAAGTCTATCTCAATAGGACTTTCGCATTTGACCCCAGGTGCAAGATAACCTGATCCATCTCATACTTTCCTATCTGTGCGGTCAGTGTCATCTCCCGTCCCATCCTTGTTTTATGCTTACCAATATTTCATACTACTTGCGGCTTAGTCAGAGTGTTTCTGGCGCATCTATTTATGAGCTCCTACATCCCCTTCACAACCTCGCTATCACGTAGTAGCTTCATGTAGGTCCCAAAGAAGGTTGTAAGCATAGAATTATCCATCTCCTAATCAGGATTATCCCTGCTCCCTAAGGTGGAGGCCTTAGTGAAGCTCTTCTTTGCTACCATGAAGGTTTCTCGTGCACGCTCTAAATCGAATTCAGCCTCCTTCACCAGAGCTTTGTGCACCCATGTACTGTCTTCAGGTTGTTTCCCCTTGTCATCTCCTATCATGGTTCTGCTTCAAAGCACTATATTCATGTTTGGATCCTCTTTGCATGGATCAGACCTCATCATCTGTAAGTTCTGAGTCAGCAGAGGTGGTAGTGCCTTTTTTCCATGTATCCTAGCTATCATCATAGGACAGCCTTCCATTTCACGATCAAACAGAGTGCAATACTTGCATGATAGACATGTAGGGTTAGTGCAATCATGGGCATAGTGTCTTGGTCCTCTGTAATTGTAGTAGATCAACTAACCCCGACCTCTGCCAGGTCCTCCTCTACCTCAGCCTCGTCCATGCCCCTAAAAGCCTGTCCACGTCATCCCTACACTCTGGTTAGGGGACCACATTTCTTCCTGAACGCTATAAGTGAGTGTTTTATCCATCATTAACTGATAGCTTCTATAGTTGTGCTCATCATGCCCTACTGACCTACAAAAGTTGCAGAATAGTTGTTGCAGTGCCTTTACAAACTTTTGCAACAAATGACAGTTATCCATGGCATGTTTTCCTGCTACCTAATAGATAGTGCACCACAATTCAGGCATCACGCTTGGTGTTGCTTGAGCTTCTGGCCTCAAAGGCATTGGTCCTCGTCCTACAATGTAGTTCACAAAGACTAGACAATGGTCTTTGTCATACCCCTGACTCTTGCATTTTAGACACCATAACCCTTCACGCACCTCTAGTTAGATTGTTCTATCCTGAGTCAAACTTTGCATCTCAAGGAAAATATTTTTCAACTACAGATGGATCTATTGAACCCCTTGATTTTGATCCTGCATTGGAGTTTCATGCAATCTCATTGCAATCTCCAAGGCCTCCGCCTGAATCGTTATCTTCTGTTGTGATAGCGCAACCCTCAAGTGTGGTAATAGCAAAGCCAAAAACCATTCACAATGTTGTCCATCTGTTAAATTCATATTATCTTTGTGGATATTACACTTCAATCTTTTATCTAATTCCCAAGGCATCTTGCTTGACTACATCGTGATTTCCTTGAACCCCACAATAGACTGTGCTTCAGATTTAGGCCTATTGAATTCTTTGTTCAGCGTGGTCTCAATGTCTGCCACTCTAGAATCTAGGTTATCATTAGAGTACTTAATGTACCAGGTTAGCGCGTGATCCCATAGAGCACTAACCAATGTCTCTTTCTTCATGTTATCATTTGTAATGCCCTAATCTTCCCATAGAGATTTTACAACGAGCCAAAATTGGTTTGGGTACTCATTCCCCAAGCCTTTAAACAAAGGGAGCTTTACTAAATTTTCCATACTAAACTGCGATGGAGGTGGTACAAGTGAAGTCGCAGGCAATGGTGGTGAAGTTGGAGGTGGTGTGGGTGGAGGTGGTATTTGCGGGAATCCTTGTGTTATTAACTGAATAACACTTCATGGAGAAATCTGTGATATGCCCTCTTCGTCACCTCACGAAGGTGAAACCAATGGACTATAGTTAGGACCCTTTCTTCCTTCGTTACTGTAAGTTTTTCCACTTCGCATAGCTCCAAACATCAAGATAGATGCATAACCCATTTTTTGCACTATAACATTTTAATCTAGGTATTCAAAGACTTCACGCAATTACCTTGTGGTCCTTTGAAAAAGAGTCGCTCCACCTCACCGTAGTTGACCGAGGTATTGACCGCAAATTCAGTTACAAATCCTCCTATGACACAATCGAGCCAAAGATTGACATCATGGACGATCTTATCCTCATATGCTTCCAATCTCCGTACTAGCTCCGAGGTCCACATAATAGGACCGTCAAGTTTCCACCTTCCTTCGTTATCTGTGTTGGGTTGTGTTATATTCTTTCCACGACTAGCCCATGTAGTTAACTGGGGGGTCAGAGGGGGGGTAGAGCCCCCCCTTCGTTGCGTTGATTGTGTAGCGGTGGGGTCACAGGGGGTTTGATCCATATCTTGACCAGGCTTATCCTTATGCTTACAACCTTCTTTGAGACCTACATGAAGCTACTACATGATAGCAAGGTTGTGAAGGGGATGCAGGAGCTCATAAATAGATGCGCCAGAAACACTCCGACTAAGCCGCAGGTAGTATAAAAGATTGGTAAGAATAAAACAAGGATGGGACAGGAGATGAGACTGACCACACAGATAGGAGAGTATGAGATCCATCAGGTTATCTTGAACCTGGCGTCAAATGCGAACGTCCTACTGAGATAGACTTGGGAACAAATTGAGAGACCTGCACTGCAATGGTGTCCGATTTAGCTAAGGATGGCGAATCAGAAGAAGATCATCCCCATGGGGTGGCTCCAGGGGGTGACTATAGATATTGAAAGTGCGAGCGCTCTGGCTGACTTTGAAGTGATAGAAATTATGGATGGCAATAAACCCTATCCTGCGCTCCTGGGAATTGATTGGGCTACCGATATGAATGGGGTAATCAAACTAAAGAAACAAAAGATGATATTTGAGAAGAAATTGCTCCGCGTAATAGTACCCTAGATCCTGTTGAAGGCTCGCGTTATACTGAACCAGTCCATGATTATGAGAGTGATGACAATCTAGACTGTATCTATAAGATAACAATGTGGACCAAGGCTGGTTGAATCCAATAGCAGATGGACGAATTACATGGGATTGTGAGAGTTCCTGTACCTCGAACTCTGATAAAGAATTAGAGTGCTGGCAGAATTAGTTCCATGAAGTAACTACACTGAGTTGTAACATGACGACCCGGTCGTTGCGCTATGTGTTGTTGGAGGTAAGGAATCTTCCCACTTATTATGGCCTGAATGATGTAGATATCTTTCTGGATGCATTTGAGAGGGAGGTACCAAAAAAGCATCGCTTCTAGGTGTTGGAGTTGGCACTGCGTGCTATGCCCGCAAGGTGGTGGGATAAGCACAAGGGAAGCTTTGATGATTGGCACGAATGTAGGGAGATAATGAGAACATTCTTTAGGAAGTTGAAGGTATGAATTATAGACAAGTATGATGGGAAGGATGATCCGTGCACACACTTAGCCCAGGCTTATGGAGAAAAGCCCCAGCCTAAATGGGTGCACTTGTTCTGTCACACCTTGGATGTCGTTCCGATGAATTGGTACGTAGAAACAGAGCTTCGCCATGGCAGAGGTGAATGGGATATTCTGCACGAAGGATTCATAATGGCATTTAGTTTTGAAGACAAGTTTGATTGTATTGATGAGGCGCTACAAGAGGTGAAAGCAACAATCTTTAGGATACCGCAAGATTCTTTAGGCCTAATTCAGCCTGAGTGGGCTACTCAGCTGAGTCACGTGCTAGAATGCTATAATGTAACCGCTAAAGAAGGGGATGAGGATCCATGAAAGATTAACATCCCAGAAACACAGGGACACCGCGAGGTTGATGGTCCACAGGTTGAGAATCCTGATATAACCGCATTGCTGAAAACGAAATAGGTAAACATTGGTACGGAGGCAGATCCTAAATTCACCAAGATTGGAGATTACTGGGACAATGCGACGGTGGATAAGGTCGTTGAATTTCTCATCCAATACCAGGATTTATTCCCTACCAAGTTTATAGATCTAAAAGGGATAATAGGGTACCTAGGTGTTATGAAGATCACGTTGAAGCCCGACGTGAAGTTGGTTAAGAAAAGCCCTTACTGTCTCAATCTGAGGTATAAGGAAAATGTCAGCTTAGAGCTAGACAAGATGCTCACGGTAGGCATTATTGAGCCTGTGAAAGAATCTGACTAGGCAATCCCAATGGTGGTACAAGAGAAGAAGCAAAAGGATGAAATAAGGATATGTGTGGATCTCAGAAAGCTGAATGATGCTTGCGTGCATGATCCTTTCCCGACTTCATTCACTGATGAATTTTTGGACAATGTAGGTGGCTAGGAAGCATATTTCTTCACTGATGGGTTCTCTGGGTACCACCAAATCAAAATCGCGAAAAAGGATAGGAGAAAGACAACCTTCACGTTCGAGTGGGGTTGTTTTCAGTACACTGTGATGTCGTTTTGATTGAAGAATGTGTCTGCGATCTTCTCGTGTGTAGTCATTGATGCGTTCAAGGAATTTATTCATAAGTTCCTAGAGGTATACTTTGATGACTGGACTATGTTTGGGCTAGTAAAATGCCATGTAGAAAACTTGCACCTAATGTTGGATACCTGTCAAAGATACTAGATCACAATCAATCTGAGGAAGTGATTGTTTTGTGTTTCCTTTGGGACCCTGTTGGGTCATGTAGTTTGCAGACAGGGATTGATGGTAGACCTCACGAAGATTGCGGTGATATTGAACTTGGAGGTGCCAAGGGGTGTGAAACAGTTGCACGCTACCCTAGGACATATGAGATATTACAGAAAGTTTATCAAAGGCTATGCCCAGATCACTGTGCCTATGGAAAATTTGTTGAAGAAGGATATCATGTTCTGCTAGAATGAGGATTCTAAGAAGAGTTTGGAGGTATTGAAAGAAAGGATGGTCATCACTCCGATTTTAGTCTTCTCGAATTGGAAGGAGTTTCATGTACATGTCGACGCATCATGTATAGCGCTGGGAGCAGTACTGACACAAGCTGGTGGAGAAGACTTGGACCATCCTATATCATTCGCAAGTAGAAGGTTGTCCAAGGAGGAAAAGAACTAATCCACCACTGAGCGTGAAGGGTTAGTTATGGTATACGTGCTCCAGAAGTTTAGGCACCACTTGTTGGGAATCATTTTAAGATGTATACAGATCACTCTGCACTAAAGTACCTGGTCAATAAGCCTGTGTTGGGGGGAAGAATCTATAGATGGATGTTACTGTTCCAAGAATATGATTTTGAAGTTATTGTGAAGCCTGGATGACTGAACGTGGGACCAGACCATCTGTCGCATATCGAAATAGGGGAAGAACCCACTAATTTGGAGGATGGATTTCCTAACACACATCTATTTGTAGTGCACGTCGCGGATGGTAATTTTGAGGATATAATACACTTCCTAATGACAGGAACTGCCCCAGAAGGATACACCGTCCAGCAGACAAAGTTAGTGGTGCGTACGACAAATTTTTCTGTCGTTGCTAGGCATCTGTATAAAATGGGTTCTGATGAGATATTGTGACAATATGTACCCAAGTTTGAGAGGAGAAGCATCCTCACAGATGCTCATCGGGGAGCCATGGGAGGAGATTATGCAGGTAGAGCGATCGCAGAGAAGATTCTACACGCGGGGTTGTGGTGGCCAACCCTCCATCAGGACTCAAAAGCGTATTTCAAGGCATGTGATGTGTGTCAAAGAACTTGCAGGCCATCATGGAGGGATGAAATTCCTTTGAATCCGTAGATGACGTTGCAACGCTTTGAGAAATGGGTGATAGATTTTGTGGGACCCATTCAGCCCCAAGGAAATATGGGAGTGAGGTACATTATCATCGTGACGGAGTATTTAACTCGATGGGCAAGAGCACAGCCTGTGAAGGATTGCACAGGTGTGACTGCTGCAAAGTTCCTCTTTGAGCTTGTACTGACGTGATTTGGATATCCGAAGATCTTGATGAGTGATCACAGTACACACTTTATGAATGAGAGGATCAACATGCTAACGAAGGAATTTCAGGTATATCACCAGAGGAGCATGCCTTATTGCCCGGAGGCTAACGAGACGGTGGAAGCATTCAATAAAGTGTTCGAAAACATGTTTACCAAGGTTTGTAATGCTCAATAAAGTGATTGGGACCTACGCATACCTGCAGTACTATGGGTTTATCATATAACATTGTTATAGCTCCAAATCTCACTATTATGGTTTGTGATGCTGCACTTATGGCCTAGGGCAACCCCTCCTTCCAGACCTGGTCCCAAATTTAAAAAACAGTGTTTTATTCCCTGTACGCGACATTGCCCTGAGTTAAACGTGTGTATATGCGGGTCTGCATATACCCAACCCACGTATATCTATTAAAACACTTTAAAAAATATAAAACTCCTTATTTTCGGGCAAAGATCGCGGGTTTTACCTGCTGATCACCTGTTAGTGCCCGTGGCCCAACTGTTCCCAACCAACTCCTAACTAAAAAAATACTTTGGGATTGGTATAAAAAGACATCAAAGGGAAGGCCTAAGGGGGAGAGAATAGAGAAAAAGGTTACTATACTGAGATTTTTCCCCCGACTAGGTCTAAAGACCCTTGTGCCTTCTGCACTTCCCCCATTTGTACAGGAATCCCTTGTTTCCTTGTGATTTGATGTTCATCCACTAGTTATGGCATCATGGAGTGAGTCTTGGAAGGAGATATGCTAGAGGCTTGAGGCTGGACGGATCCGGAAGGAAGCTTTGCTTGGAGCCTGTGAGAGGTTACTCAAGTGATATTACTCCTTTTGTACATTCTATTTGTCTATAATAAAGAAACACGTCTTGGTTCTCGATATGCTTCTTCTTTATGTTTATGATGTTCATGTTTGAATTTCATGTATGAATGGTTGTTTAAAGTTTATAACTAACTTCCTTCTTTTATAACATAAAGATGATTTTTGTATAAGACTTTGTCCATATACTGTTGCATTCTTTGGAATTGTTTGTTTTGTAGGACAAAGGATCGAAAGGGACTTGAAGAAGGGTTTGGACTCTTGAGGAACTTCTCGAACGTAGGACCTGAGGTACGCCCTTCTTACTTTAGAATTTGCTTATTATAGCGTAATGGCTATGTGAATGTGTGTTTCTCTATTTAGACAACTTTCAGTCTACTAGGGTTTCCACCCAAAAGCCCTAGGGGAGCAAGTCCCTCAACAGAATTGGCGACTCCACTGGGGACAACACTCTTGTTGTTCCTAGTTTGGGTGTTTGTCAAGCCAATCAGGGCTCAGTTGCTTGTTGGTTTGCTATTACTATCTGGTCTGTTCTTGACTTCTGAGTTTTGCCAATTTCTTCAGTTTGTTTTTTATTTTTCTTGAAATCTTTAATATACGTTGTTTTCCTTAGTTGCAGAAGCGTATAAACGCTTGTTTCCTGATGTAAACTCGCGTATACGCAGGTTTCCTCAGGCACAGTCGCATATACACGCAATCTGCACTTAAGCACAGTCGCGCATATCTTGCAACTTTTAAGATTTATAAATTTTTGTGTCTTTGAAGTTTGTCTGGTGTTTTGAGTCAGTTTGAAACAGTCATTTTTGTCAGCATCAGTTGTTTGTGTTACAGCAAGTGTCTTACTTCGATTTCTCTCTGATTATAAGGAGTATTGGTCTCGTTTTGTGTTTGCAAGCATCATCATATTTTTGCTAAAAGCACACAAGATTTCTTGATTGGAATCTTGGTTGCTCTGATTTATCAGAGCAGAAAGATTGTTATCAATCTTTCTGTTGAATTTTTCTTTTGGTGACTCTTTTTTGTTTGCTTGACAAAACCGCTTTTTGTGACCATTTACTTCTTGGTTTCATCAAAGTTGTCAATTGATGCTTTCTTGAAATTGTCTTTTTGATCTTTGTTGGTCTTTGTTACCAAAGCTTTCATTACTGCTTTCGGTTGTTAAAAAGCATAGTTAAACACATTTGTTTTTTTTTTAGTTTTCATTCATTGTATGGTGTCAACTTGCAAAAGTGTTTTTTGCTTATTGTTTTGATCGCAAAGTTTTAGTTTTTGTTGAGAGCATTTTCAAAAAGACTTTTTTGTTGCTACTTTGAAGAGAACTTTTTGAAAAGTTTTGTTTTTCTTTCTTGAACTTGCTTTTCATTTGGTTTCCTTTTGGTGAGTGAAAAGTGCTTTATGTTTATCTTGAGTTTTGTTTTTAGTATTTAGACGAAATGAATGGTAGCACCTCATGTTCCATCTAGATATTGTAAGTGGCAAAAGAAAATTTGATAAGCAAAGCAACTTTCATTTCTTGTTTTAGAGTTGTTTTCAATCTTGCATCAAGCATATAGTTGTTGCATTAGGATAGATTTGCATCTCTTTAGGCATAAATAGTTTTGTTAACTTTTGAGTGTGAAGTGTGAATTAAAGAAAAGAAAAGAAAAGTTTGTTTCATTAGAAGTTTCCTTTCGAACCCTGTAGAAATTACTCTTCATCGAAAAACAATGATAAAGTGCACATGCATATAGTTAGGTTTTATTAATTTCTTTTGCGTCGAAAAAACACCACTACTTTCACTTCCATCATCCCCTGACTTAAAGAACAGCCCTTAAAATCAAGCGCTAACTAAAATTCACTAGAAATTTTTCTTTTAAGTTAAATACACCAACAAGTTTAGGATTTTAGGGCCTTGGATTAGGTGAGTGGAGAGTTAACTCTCCAAGGCCATATTAAATGTCAAACATAGGAGTCTGAATAACGAGAGAAAATCCAATAGCGTTAGGAAGACCAGGAAAGCTCTGTATCTGGGAGTTAAGCACGAGGGTCTGTGAGGACAGGGAAGAGAGATACCCCCTCTCCTACTTGTCTGAACTCACCTCACGATTGTTTCACCTGGCTTCTGCGACGAGTTGGTATCCATAGTTGCTACTCCCAGGGAACTACATAGGTGGCTGCGGAGGGGAATCTCGTGGCACCTGAGGTCGATGTTGTATCACTCTCAACGGTACTACTGGAGGGCAACCTTGCGAAGCTTGGCGACTTGCACCGGCGCAGGCTGTTGTTAGGAGGTCAGCGTAACTTCCTCTTTTACCTTCGCTGATAGGCCTAGGCCCTCATCATCCTAGACTATCTTCGGAAGGCCCCTTATTTTTCACTTTCTCGTATTTTGGTGTCCGGTCCTAATCAACCGAAGCGGAAATACTTGGAAGTTGTTTGACTGGCTGTATCTTTAGGGACTTTATAGTGGGTGCTCTGTGCTCTTAGTTGGCCTAGATTTAAATTTTTTGAGTCTTTAGTTAGATTTTAAACAAGAAATTCAAAGTGGCTGACCAATCTCCTAGACGGTCTCGAAGACTTCGTGGTCTTTCACCACCGAGTTTAGAGCCTTCTCTGAGAAGGCGCAGAGGTAATAATACTGGTGGGTTTCATCCCATGGCAATTGACGCATCGGGGATTGATCCTCCTCTCGAGGGCATTAGTATTGAAGCAAGGCCTGGTACTTCCGTGGAACAAGAGAGGAACACTCCAGTTCTTTCTCGAGTTCGCTTACAAGCGGAGGATAATATTGAGGTAGAAGAACTTTCAGAGTCGTTAGCAGCTCCTAATTCTCCCCTACCATCCAGTCATCCACATGTATTGTAATACGTTGGGACTCCAACGCATAGACCGTCAAGTCCAGGTTACGCTACGTGCTTACCTTCGATGACCACTACTGGAAGCATGGCTTCTACAAGTGCTACGACTGTACAGACTCCCATATCTGTACAAGTGTGTGGAACTATTTCCATCCCCTTCATCTCTTTATCCGGATCTTTTGCTAGCACGTCTTTTGTTGGGTCTACCTCCATTCCATCCATGAGTGGAAATTCCCAAACCAATGCTTTTGGTTCTGGATTCTTCCCATTTGGCGCCCATTCATAGGGAATTCCTTCAGCTCTGTTTGGGGCCGCCACGTCCATGATGAGTGGATCGGCTTTTTTCCAAGGTTTTCCATTCAAAAGTGGTCATATACCACATTCCAACCCTACGATAGGATCCATGCCTTTTTCTTCTGTAGGGCAAAGCAGCAATCCTTTCCAAGGTTGGAATAACCTTGGGCTTAGTAGTGCCGGAACTGGGAATCCATTTTTTGGCCAATATGGGAATAGGCCATATACCACGGTTAGTTCATTCCAAAGTATTCCTCCCCTAGCTTCGGCTTGGAATACATATCAGGGGTTATCAACTCCTTACAATCCTTTAGGAGGAAACTTCGCTGGGTATGGTGGATATACGGCTGGAGTTGGTCAAACTATGAGTTTGCTGGGTCACAAGGCTTGCCTTTCGGCTCAGCGGGTTCTACTGGTTACTTCGGGCAGCCTAGTGCCTTCCAAAATCTAGGCCAATCTTTTCAGAGCTTCGGGAGTGTCGCCCAGTCAGGGTGGAATCCCTAAGTTCCTCCTAGACTTCCGTTTCTGGAAACGTTGAACTTGCCAGACCTCACTAAGTTAACTAACGACCCAATCAAGTATAATCCGGCCTGGCCTCCGATCCCAACTAAACTCCCTTCGGATATTCCAAAATTCGAAGGGAAGAGTGGTGAGGACCCGGGCGACCATGTAACCACGTTCCACTTATGGTGCTCATCGAACTCCCTGATTGATGACTCGGCTAGGTTGAGATTATTTCAACGCACCTTGACTGGTAACGCGGCTAAATGGTATATAGAGTTGCCTGGGGGCAGCTTTACATCATTCGCCGACTTAGCCAATAGTTTCTTGAACCATTTTCAGTTGCCCGTCCGGTATGATGTCGGAACCGAACTACTGGCCACTTTTCGTCAGGATATGGCAACTCACATTTTTTATCATATTCAGGAATGGAGACGAAGAAAGAGGCTCATTAAAGTCGAAATCCCTCCGGAATACTATCTCGATTGGTTCTTGAAGTCTTTGATACCTGAGATCTCCAAGGATGTCTCCATGTCTCGGGTCTATTCTGAGGAGCAAGCCATTTTTAGGGCCCAGCAATTAGAATTGATCTACTCTCAGTCTGGGATCCTACAAAAGTACTTTCCAGATGCTCCCGAATCTAAGGTTGACGTAGCTTAGCAGAAGCCAGGTCCCCACGCGGATGGTATTGTTGGGTCGGTAGACACAAATACGGTGAACTTGTTGAATCAATTGCAACAGTTGTCTTTACAAACTGCTTCTAACAACCAAGTCACATCGTCTAACCCTTCCGCTTCCCAAACTTCTTCGATTAATGTCGTCCAATCTGATAACCCCAAAGGAAGTCAAAATTCCAATGGGAAGAAGAAAGGACGAGGTAAGAAAAAGAACCAGGATGGGAAGCCTAATGCAAATAAATCTGGCAATAATGTTGGTGGAGGTAGAAATGAGTCGAAAAAGAAAGTCAAGTTTCCATGAAAGTTGTGCAGTGGAGACCATTTAACTCATCTTTGCCCCAAGATTGAAGATGCTCAGCGCTTGTTAGGGCAGCAAGGGACTTCTAGTTCCCAAGTTGTCTTAACCAACCCTTTCCCCCAAGGGCAGCAATTTCTTGCTGGAGCAAGTTCAAACCCTGGAACCTCCGCAGGGGGCAACCAGGAAGCGGACAAGTCATCAAATGTTTTCATGATGGGTTATCATGCTAATGTGGCTACACGGTCACGCGATTATGGTGAAGGTGAAACTTCCAAGGGTAAGTCAGTTCCCGAAGCTAACAACCCACTTCATATTGAGCAACCTGCTATTGAGACTATACCACCGGTACCGAAAGGTCCTGCTAAATGCACGACTATCAACCCTAATATTAGGGCAGCCCATAATTACTCCATTGTTGAGGATCTGGCTCAGAGTCCATGTGCTATGCCCGCTTTAGAGGTTCTCCAGTCGTGTCCTGCTCAAAGAAGTGCCTTGCTCCAATGGGAGCTGTTATCACAAAATCATGTACTGATGGCTGCTAATCAGTTAGACTCTATGTAACTATTTTAGACCAGACTCTTGGCTAAGGATTAGCCTCCCTAACCTGAGAGGGCTCTCTCAAAATAAACTATTGATTATGATTAACACTAAGAGGGCTAACTCTTGAAATGAGAACTTTAATAAACATGATGGTTGGAAATACAACATAAGATTTCTTCCATTGGGCTCATGGAGTCAAACACCATTTCAGTAAACTATCAACTACTCATTCATGGAAGTCAAGGCATGTAATGTTTAAAGACTCAAAACATTTCTCAAATGAACCTCAACTCATAAATATACACAGGAAATCTGAGTAACTAGGTGAATTCAGAGTGATTGTATATCTATAGAGCTGTAAAATATAAAGGATAAGACAAAGCCACATACATCTTGAGCATTTGAAAAAAGTATGAATCTTGAGAAGAAAAAGTAGTCTTTTCTATTACTGTAACAAGTCTTTTACATAAGCCAATATAAACTCTGTTTTTTCATAAACATCCAACCTTGATTACATAGAATATTCAGCTATATATAACATCCTTATTCTAACTAATCGATATTCCTCCTCCCGCATGAGGGGAATTCGATTCTGCCTATGATGACACCTGCTAACTTTTAACTAACTAATAATTACAGCTGACTATTAATTGACAGCGCTGGAATCCTAAAACAATTAAAATTTTAATTCTAATAGATCTTCTAGACTTCTAAATCAAATAGGACTCGAATTCTATAACAGCCTTGATCTTCAATCATTTTCGTTCTCTGACATCTGGAGTTTGGCTGAGATAGCTGTGATGAATCTTTAATGCTCCATGTTTGTATTCAATGACACATCTTTTCTGTTACCCTGAAACATAGGCCCCTGTTTGTCGGTCCTTGATGTGCTGTTCCATTTTGGTCGTCCAACACTAGAAAGCAGATAACTAAGATCCAGTTGTTGATTCTTCATGAGGGATATGCGCCTTGGTCTTAGCAAATGTGTTCTTCCAATAATATCCTCTGACTTCGCATAACCCAGCTGTGCAAGAATTCTTCTAACCTCTTCTTCTGAGATGCCTTAATGACAGAAATGACTCTGTCTGTGACTTGAGACCTGTCCAAAAAGGTGCCCTTCGCTTCTTCATAGTGCCTTTGATGTTTCGTAGAAAATTTGTCAATTGATTTCCTCTCTTCCTTTCCGTAAGTGAAGTTGCCACGCCAGCATATATGTGCATAGCAGGAAGATTGAATTCATAGATTATTTTAAAATTTAGATCAAAGTTTTTTCCTCGACAAGAGTCTCAGCAACTTCAGATCTTCTTCTGAAAGTTTCAGGATCATTGGGATTTCCAGAAAGAGAATGCTTCCATGGAGGGCCATCTGCATCATTGAAAAATCGCACTACATCCATCTGATGAGCAACATACTGAACATCTGCAACATTGCCATTGTGAGAAGCAACCTGGAAAGCACTTTTTAAACGACCACACACCACACATGCCAAAACCTTCCTGTGGCTACTCTTTAGCATATCTATAAGCTTGTCTGGCCGTTCTTATGTTTATTAGCAAATACATTAATAGCTGCCCCGAGCACCTGGTCCCAGCCACCATCATCAACACATATACCGACTGTTATAGCCACGCTCTATATCTGGAAGTGATCTGTTGTTCAAATCGAAAGCCTTTGATCCAGGATGTTTAACACAACCACATATTGCGCTCACTTTCTTATATTCAAGATCTTTTCAAACTTATCTCACATTGTTCCTAGGTCCTCCCTTCATGAAGAGTGGTCACTCTGTAGCCCACTTTATCAAGATGCTTTGCTAAAGAATCAGCGGTCTTCTTTGTGTTGATAAAAATAATTGTTGTCTTATCTCCCAAGTCATTTAACAATCTCTCTAGTCTTGACATCTTCTCTCCGTCCTTCATCATCATCACATGTTTAGTTATAAGTTCAGTTGCTTTGCTAGCAGGACCTATGGTAACCGCAACAGGATTTCTATGATACTTGCGAGCTAACCGTTCCACATTAGGTGGCATTGTTGCACTGAAAAGAACCATAGAATATTTTCTTGATGATGCACTGCCATCATCAGATATGTGAACCTGTTCATTGTTTCTCTCTACTAGATGAACCGTAGATTTGGAATCCTTGTCAATTTGCTTAATCGCAACCAACCACCTTCGTAGTACCTGGACCCTCTCGATTCCCCTAACAAACAGAGCAACCTCTTCCAATCTTCTCACAACAAGTTTGAAGCTCTTTGGGTTTCGTACAGAGATACAATCTTGGAAGAGTTCGGCCCCTTCAACGACGGCTTGGCCAGCATGTTGAACAACGGTTCCAGCATAGTTTTTTTTTACCGTGTCTTGTAATTGTGAAGTGTCATCATCCATTGCTTCACTAGTCCGTGAGACTGGAGCCATTGCTGCTTCAATATCCCATATGAACACTTCACGACCAAGACCTCCTGAAGCAACAATATTGCTATTTTTTTTATGCCGCTGCAAGGCATGTAACATAATCAGAATGTTGACGAAGAGTTCTGGTGCAGACACCATCAGAGAAAGGACGCCAGGTCTTGAGAGTAGTGTCTAAAGAACAAGAAACAAATCCTCTATATATCCTCTTTTCGTCCAGCTCCTCATCCTCATTCTCAGGCTTCAAGTTGCTTGAAGGCATAGCATCTAAACCTCCAACAACTTGTGACTCAAAACCCATGTCAATCATGCGATCTGCTTCATCCAGAACAACATAGTTACATTGATTCAGGACAGCATATCTTCTTTCAAGACAGTCAAGCAGATGACCAAGTGTTGCTATTAAAATTTCACACCCTTGGCGCAATTTGAATCCATTTGACCCGGCAACACTAATTTTTTCCATATCTTGAGAAATGTAAGCCCAAAAGCACAATCTTGATAGAGATGAAACAAGGGACTTTCATCCACAGGAACCTGTAAAGGGACAGTTCAGCTTCTTGAAGAGTTAGACAAATTCAAACCAAAGCCAATATATTCTGCAAGGGGCATTTTCCTATCCATCTGAATGCAATGACTATAGGCTTTTATCTGACAGTCATCCTTGGCATGAGACCGTTCACTCTCAAACTGGAAACCTTTCTTCTATTATACACCTGTGTGATTTCCTTCTTATAATTGGCACCTTTTTCAAAAGCCACCTTTCTATTAACCTCAGCTGTCATTGACAATGGAACTGATTGAGGATTTTTATCCTGGTTAACAAGCTTTAAACTCTCACTAGAAGGCAAGCAAGCCTGTAGCCATAACTCAGATGAATTACAAACTTCACCATCAATTTGCCGAAACAGGCTTTTCTATGCATATATCATATTCCCACAGAACTCATAGGAGACAAAAGTGATATGGGTGAGCAATGGTTTCGGACAAATCCCCAATTCCGTAGCGCATCTAGTGCAAATTATGAATTATGCGCTACTGAAATCACCTAAACATTTTGCGTTGCGAAAGTGCTAAAAGGGTTCATGTGCTTATTTGCAGACATTTAGCATCGAAATTTTGTCAGTGATAACAGTAGCTCCACTTGGGATAGTGTGCCCTTGTGGTACACTAAGAACATGCAGATCCAATGCCTTATCCATTTGTGACAAACAGAAATTTGCTTGACAAGCATGACTGTAGGAGAAAGAAAGCTACATCTACTGAAAAATGCTCAGTTGACCTTGAGCTTATTTTTATTTACCTACCTACCTACCCTAACAATTTCAACTTCTTTCTGCTCAATCAATATGAAATTTCCAATGTAGCCAATCCTCTGTTTTATCTAATATCTGATTTCTTTGACTGCATCAGAATTCAGAGCTAATATGTTGGTATGATGACCGCTGCCACTGAAATGGCCCAGCATAAGAAGACTGCTTCCTGAAACTCAGTGCTGGCCTTTGATCTTCATAGAAAAGCTGAAACACTGGAGAGTAAAACTCTTCCATGTAATCAGCTATAGGATCCTAGAATATATGATCAGCTTGATTTTTCTTGTAGCTTTCTGGCTGTACAAACTGATCTTCAACATCAGTGAACTCTTCCTCAATTGTAAAAGAGAAAGGAAGCAACATTCTTTCCTTGTGTTCTGTCACAGAAAGCTTCTGAAAATAATGATCATGATTATGAAAACTATATGCCTGAATTTGACCTTCTAGACCTCCAATGTCTTTCTCAATGTCCTTAGCAACTTCATCCAAAAATTTCATCTTATCTTCTGAATTGCAGTCAAATGATTTTAGATAAGAGGACAAAGACAAAGAAAAATTTTCATTTGCATCCCCATTACCATGATCCTTATTCCATATTTTGAAACCTTGAACTGAAAGAGAACTTGCCAACACTTCTGACCTATCTATCCATTCGTCCACAAACATACACCAAAAGTCTTCAAATGACTTAATGGATTTGGCAGGA
>APFE030153676.1:32029-68916 GCA_000404065.3 Pinus taeda
ATGTACTAGTAAGTGGATCGGCTAGTACAAGAGCTAAGGGGGTTGTAGCTCCCTTCCAGGAGAGTCTGGAGAACGAGAGAAGGTTGTAGCCTTCTGTAGGTAGAAGTCTGTGTACTGGTATAATACTGCACCAATACAGAACTATTGTAAAAGAAGTTTCTTATTAAAAGAAGTTAGAGATGACTTGCAACAGGTACTTTTCACCCACATTGGGTTTCCACCTTATATCATGGTGTTCATGTGTGCTTCTTGTGTGTGATGATCTGTTCTATTTTACTACACCTGCTTACTGTACATATGGTTAAATAAGTTCTGATGCACTAACTGAAGATCAACATTTAATGGATTAATTGAATCATAAGTATTCTGGATATACACTAGTTGCATTAGACACAGTTGTGTATACACGCGGGTTCCCTTAGTTGAAGTAGCGTATATGTATCTAAGTATGGAAATGAAAAAGTTTTATTGATTTGATAATACTGATTCACACCCCCCCTCCCCCCTCTCAGTATTATTTCCAACAATTGGTATCAGAGCAGGTCCTTTGGTAGAAGCTTGATCGCTTGAAGGAGATCCGTAGAACTATGGGAAAGAAGCTTAAGAAGAAAGCACCTAAGAAGAAGAAGACATCTCAGAAGAACTATGACATTGGCTGTATGGATTGGGGAATATGTGGAAGAAGCCCATCAGGTTCAGAATCACTTCAGAATGAAGATGAACAAGATCTATCAGGTATGAATTTGTTATCCTCTGGTGATACATCTATTTATCCTCTTAAAGATGATGAAAGTGATAGCGAAACAACTGAATTTGCGCTTATGGGTGAACAAGAAAGATATCAAATAGAGGCAGAATTTAAAAGGCTTACAGGCAAAATTAGAGATCAACAAGATCTGTTGAACAAGAAGGAATGTGCCTTCAAAGAAGAATCTACCAAACTAAAAGCTCAGCTAGAGGTGGGAAATAAAGTAAGGAAGTTATTCAAGAAAAATGTCAAAATTTGCAGGATGAAGTGACATCATTAAGAAATGAAGTCAATGAAAGGAGCACAATCATCAAGAAACTCAGAGATAGATCCACTTATTATGGAAGGCTTGAAGCTACAATCCACTCGCTAAAGGAAGATCTTGAAGAATCAAAGAAGAAGAATAAAGATCTACTCCAAGCTCTTGAAAACAAGAAAATGAAGTTCTTGAACTAAGACATCAGTTAGAAGAAGGAAGAAAACATGAAGAAGCAATATCATGAAAAGGAAGAGCATCTCCAGGTTGAGGTAAATATTCTAAAAGAAAAATTAGAAGAAAAGGTTAAGCTCTTACAATTTCAAGATAGTACTAAGATCTTGGATGATATTCTTAGTAGTCAAAGGTCTCCTGCTATCAAAACTGGTCTTGGTTTTCATGAATCTGTTGAAGGAGAATCTAGTTCAAAAAGTAAGACAAGGAACTCTAATGCAAAATCTGAAATACTCCAGAAGGAGATGAGAGGTCAATCCCATCATCAACCAAGGAAAGAAATTCTTCAAAGAAAATATTTTACTCCTCCAATGAACAATGTTGAATGTTATGTATGTCATAATCTAGGACATGTTGCAGCCAGATGCAGAAGAAGAATGGTTCAAGACCATCAAGCAGAAAGATCATCACGTTCCAGGTACTTTAATGGAGATTTTTTTTCTTGCAATATGTTTGGTCACAAAGCTGCTGATTGCTACAGGAGGAATATGAAACATGTAAGATGTTATGCATGTAACAAGATTGGACATACAACAAAGGAATGCAGAAATAAAGTACGGGCACCATACCAAAAGGAGAAAACATCATCACACTTGAAGATATGGAAGAAGAAGGAAGTACAGTCAGAAAGATGTGGCACAACACAGTATACTCAGACACAGCACAACACAGACATAACAGACTCAAGGGGAGCTGAAAATGTAAAACTTCAGTGTCCTAAATCTCATATGCAAGCTTCATAAAGGGAAGTCACGTATATACGTGAGTTATACACTGCACAGTCGCGTATATGTCAGTTTGAAGAAAGGCAGTGGGACAGGCTCAGAAAAAGGGTCTGATATGATTTAGTCCATTACTTACTCTGTTTGATAATGGTTACAATCTGCTAATTATGTGTGGAAATGTCCTAATAAGATGTTTAGAAGTGTTTTGATTCTAACTTGTTGATGATGATGCCTTGATACTTCATGCTGATATATGAATGATCAAATCTGATTGTTGGCATAGATTCAGGGGGAGCATATGCATTTAATAATACATTGTTGGCATTATGGTTAGTATTCCTTGGTGATGATGATTATATGGCTAAATGATACATCCTGCTATGATATGGTTATGAGTTGTCCATGATAAAATCTCATATGATTCTTGGGGTTACATAGTTGATGTTCAGATCATATTTGTGGATTGATTCTTAGATGGTGCATATATGATGCTTACATGGTGATCTTCATAAATATAAGGAGAAGTACAAAGCTTGAATACACAACTTCATTACTTGATGATGAGTCACTCATATGCTGCTGTTGTCATATGCATAAAGATCATATAATGCAGTTATGATGCAGGATTCCTATAGTTCTTGGTGCTCATGTGGATGAGGATTATTGATGTTGATGATATAAAGAAGCCTTGACAAATGATCTTGAGCTCAAGATACATAGTGCTGGATACATGAATGATTACTCAAAGTTGCATTATTGGATACATGATAATGATGAGTTCTACCTATATGATGATAGGTTGATACTTACATATGATGATTGATGGAGATGTTCCCAAAGTGATGATACTTGGATCATGCAGATCTTGATGATGATGAGATAACTATGGTGATGAGTTGATATCTATATGCAGACATACCTTGTTACATGACATTTACAGGTTGTTGATCTAGAAGTAGTTATACATGAGTTTTATGAGGAATATCCGCGTATATACATGTGTTTCTGTGGATACAGTCGCGTATATTTTGGTTTGAATGAAATCAGTGGGCCAGACTCTGGCTGAAGATAGTCTGATATGGGTCTGACAGAGACCATCTAGCACAGGTTCAGGGGGAGCAGATAATCTTCTAATGATGCATTGTTGGCATTACCTTAGAAGCTTTTGGTTCAAGTTCACAACTGTTGTTGGTTTCAGGTGGAACACATGCAGAGGGAGAATGGAAAGAGAACATGGTTGCTGATATGAATAATGATTGACAGATGCTGCTGATAGTAGTTATTGATGACTTTCATAGTCTTGCTCTAGATATTCGTCTCTAGGCATGTATTTATATCAAGTCATTAACGACCGAATTTGGTTTCCCCACATCCCTAGGATGAATGAGTAAGGTACTTGTTTATCATGAGTAAACTTCTGGTGTAAGCCCACTTGGTTGGGTGGATGAGTCAATATTTGTATATCCTCACTTGGTTGAGAGATGGATGTATGTATGAGTCTTTGGTGATAGGAAGGTCATTTATGATAGAGTCATGTTCTTCTTATAGAATTTTTTTTTGCAGACCTTGCTTACAATCAGAGGGAGCATGAACAACACTCTTCAGCTGAACATATTTTTTAGCATGTACTCGGAAGGAGCATGGACAGATTGGTACACCTTGGCATATACAAAGGGGGAGCTCATTCAGAGATTTCAGCAAGTACTCAGGGGGAGTATGGTCAGTAGAATGATTATAAAGGAAAGAGATTATCTTGGTCTGCCCTTTGCCCTTGATGTCAAAATGGGAGAGTGATTTGGTGTTGTTGCCATCAAGTCCAAAGGGGGATATTGTTGGCATTATGTGCATGTGTTGTACTTGATGGAAAACCACTCGTAGAAGAACATCTCACTTATTTATAACTAGATGAATCTACATAAGAGATATCAGATGTGACTGAACGCATGGGATGCCGAACAACTCAAAGGAATCAGATGACAATTCTCAGTATGACAAGTTAGCTTTGCCATCAAGTCCAAAGGGGGAGATTGTTGGCATTATGAGACAAGTGTTGTCCTTGAGGGAAAATCACACAGATGACAAATTATAGTGCAACAAAGTTATTTTCTGGTTCACGGACTTTCACGTAGAGAAAAGTTCATGCACTTTCATGTAGAGAAAATTTCACGTACTTTCATGCAGAGAAACGTTCCTTTCATACAGAGAAACGTTCACGCACTTTCATGTAGAGAAAAGTTCACGCACTTTCATGCAGAGAAAAGTTCACGCACTTTTATGCAGAGAAAAGCACACACACATGGGAAATCTTATGGTTGGTTCATGGTATTAGTCCGACAGTTTTTTATCCTATGGTTTTGGTCTGTGGTATTGCATCCAAAAGAGTTGAACCCAAGTATTGGCTCCATGGTATTGTTTTGTTATGGTTTTGGATCGTGGTATTGAGTAAGGCCTAAGACTATAAAAGGAGAAGAAGATCATTAGGAAAATGCATGGAAAAAGGACTTGAATATCTGATGTAGTATGAGATCCAGTATGCAGGATATGGGTTATGATGCGTTGCTTGATCTGAGCTAAGGAGGGATCTCACCGATTGATGGAAAACAAGATCTAAGGATAGATTGGGATCAAATGGTTTGAAATGAATCATGTTTATATGGTCTGATCATGGATAGACTAGATCTAAATTATTGATGCATGTTTTATTGTACGCATGTTATGATCTGGGTATGACTAATGTCTGAAACAATCACAAAGTCATGATTGAATATGTATAGATCTATACGCGGGTTGACTTTGGCGAAAGCGCGTATATACGTGGGTTTGATTCATCGTAGTAGTGTATACATAATGAAGTATGATGTTTGAAGTTGTAGTTGGGTCTGATTGTTATTGCAGAGTTCTGTTGTCTGCTCTGTGTTCTGGTGACTGTGTTGTTGATAGGGTTTCAGTGTTTCAGTGATTCAGAAATTGATGATGCTAGTATTGATTGTTTTATGCTTCAATGATATTGATGGGTCCAATATGAAAATTGGATGAAACGTGGCCTTCAGATTATGGTGTTGTGCTTCAAGAGTATCTGGTCTGAAAATGTATGAAACGTGGTACCTGGAGGAAGAAAGAGAAGGTTGTTGCCTTCTGTAGGTCGACACCTACGTACTAGTACATCAGCTAGTACAAGAGCTAAGGGGGTGGTAGCTCCCTTCAAGTAGCAGCTGGAGAATGAGTAAAGGTTGGAGCATTTCAGTAGGCCAGCACCTACGTACTAGTAAGTGGATCGGCTAGTACAAGAGCTAAGGGGTTTGTAGCTCCCTTCCAGGAGAGTCTGGAGACGAGAGAAGGTTGTAGCCTTCTACAGGTAGAAGCCTACGTACTGGTATAAGACTACACCAGTACAGAACTATTGTAAAAGAAGTTTCTTATTAAAAGAAGATAGAGACGACTTGCAGCAGGTGGTTTTCACCCACATTGGGTTTCCACCTTATATCATGGTGTCCATGTGTGCTTCTTGTGTGTGATGATATGTTCTGTTTTACTGCACCTACTTACTATACATATCGTTAAAGAATTTTTGATGCACTAACTAAAGATCAACATTTAATGGATTAATTGAATCATAAGTATTCTGGATATACGCTAGTTGCATTAAACATAGTTGCGTTGAAGTAGCGTATATGTATCTAAGTATGGAAATGAAAAAGTTTTATTGATTTGATAATACTGATTCACCCCCCCCAGTGTTATTTCCAACAATTGGAATCAGAGCAGGTCCTTTGGTAGAAGCTTGATCGCTTGAAGGAGATCCGTAGAACAATGGGAAAGAAAGCACGTCAAAAGAAGAAGATAGCTCAAAGGAACAATGACAGCCTATCGTTGAGTGGAAGCAAGTATTCAGATCCTGAATCACCTCAGATTGAATATGGACAAGCAAATGAAGCATCAGATAAAATCATAGATCAACAAGATCTACCTAGCAAAAGGGAGAGTGCCCTAAAAGAAGAAATTATCAACCTAAAAGCTCAGCTGGAATGTGCCTCCAAAGTTCGACAAATGCTGTAGGTGTTGAATGAAGAGCAAGAAAATGAGATTCTCAAACTAAGGCAACGAGTGGAAGAAGGAAGAAAGTCTGAAGAAACTTTGATGAAGCAATGTCTGGAAAAGGAAGAACAACATCAGGTTGAGGTAAATATCTTGAAAGATAAATTAGAAGAAAATGATAAAATATTACAATTTCAAGATAGTACTAAGATTTTGGATGATATTCTTAGTAGTCAACGGTCCCCTGCTATCAAAACTGGTCTCGGTTCTCATGAATCTATTGAAGGTGAATCTAGTTCACGAAGTAAGACAAGGAACTCCAATGCAAAATCTGAAAACCCCATCAAGAAGATGAGAGGACAATCCTATCAACAACCAAGGAAATAAATTCCTCAAAGAAAATCTTTTGCTCCAAGCTGTGGAAGTGATAGACGATTATTTCCTCCGGTGAATAATGTTGAATGTTATGTATGTCATAATCGTGGACATGTTGCAGCCAGATGCAGAAGTAGAATGGTTCAAGACCATCACACAGAAAGATCATCACGTTCCAGGAACTTCAAGGGATATTGCTTTGCTTGCAATATGTTTGGTCACAAAGCTGTTGATCGCTACAGAAGGAATAAGAAACATGTAAGATGTTATGCATGTAACAAGCTTGGACACATAGCAAAGGAATGCAGGAGAAGACTTTGGGCTCCATACCAAAAGGAGAAAACATCATCACAGTTGAAGATATGGAAGAAAAAGGAAGTACGGCCAGAAAGATGTGGCAGGGCAGAATACGCAGACATGACAGACTCAGAGGAATCTAAAACTGTGTAACATCTGTGTTCTAAATCTCATACGCAGGTTTCATGAAGACAAGTCGCGTATATACGCGAGTTAGACGCTGCACAGTCGCATATAAGATGTTCTGAAGAAAAGCAGCTGTACAAAAGTCTGATATGGTTCAGTCACTGTTTGATGATGGTATGGCACAGGTTCAGGGGGAGCATATACTTAAATAATGCATTGTTGGCATTTTTGATGAGAAGTCTTTGGTGATGATGCTTATGTAGCTAAATGATATATCTTGCTACTTATTATTGGTTGGTCAAAAGAATGGTATTGCAAGTTACAGGTCTGGATGCTAATGACAGATGCTTATGGTGCAGATCATACATGGTGTATGACAATTGTTGGTCTTGATTAGATTGTCGATCTTTGTTTTGTTAACCCACTATGCATGGGATGGATAATGTAATGGTTCTTGTTGTTGAGTCATGTATAAACAATTGGTATATCCCCACTTGGTTGGGTGGATGAGTTTAAAATGGCGTATTCCAACTTGATTAGGAGATTGATGTATGTATAGAATCATGTTATGCTTTTGCAGACCTTGCATGTGCTCAAGGGGAGCATGGACGGATTGGTACATCTTGGCATGTACAAAGGGCGAGCTCAATCAGAGATTTCAGCAGATACTCAGGGGGAGTATGGACAACAGATGGAGATCAAAGAAGAGAATATGTTGGTCCGCCCTTTGCCCTTGATGTCAAAGGGGGAGAGTGACTTGGTGTGGTTGTTGCCATCAAGTCCAAAGGGGGAGATTGTTGGCATTATGATTCAAGTGTTGTCCTTTATGGCAACTCACTCAGAGGTATGATACAAGTGTTGTCCTTGATGGCAACTCACTTAGATGACAGATCATAGTGCAGCAGGTCAAGAGAGAGGTATACACAGGTTGACCGTGATGAAGGTACGTATACACGCGTGTTATCAGAACAAAAGGCGCGTACACGTACACACGCAGCTTCACAGAAGGAAAGGCACGTACAGGTTGGAAACCATGGTTTTGGTCCGTGTTATTTGGTCCATGGTATTTTGGTATTGGTCCATGGTATTTGGTCCGAAGTGTTGACCCCAGGTATTCGGTCCAAGGTATTGGTTCTACATGGTTTTGGACCATGGTATTGAGAGAAGCCTAAACTTATATAAGGAGAAGATCATTAGGCCGAGAGGAGAGGTGTGGAAGTGATGAATATCTGATAAAGTGTGAGATCCAGATGCTGGTTATGGGTTGGTGATGCCTTGCTTGATCTGAACCAAGGATGCACTCATGTGGAGGATGACGAACGATGAAACGGGATCTTAAGGCTTGGAATGATTATCATTATATGGTTTGATTATGAATAGACTAGACCTATTGACGCATGTTTATTATGAATGTTATGATCTGGGTATGACTGATGTCTGGAACTACTACAATGTTATGAGTACATATTTGCAAATCTGTACGCGGGTTGGTTTTGGTAAAAGCGCGTATGTACGCAGGTTTGGTTCATCATAGTAGCGTATACATTATATTTGAAGTTGCAGTTGAATCTGGTTATTGTTGCAGACTTCTGGTGTCTGTTATGTGTTCTGGTGACTGTATTGGGTGATTCAGAGATTGATGATGCAGGTATAAGTTGATGATTATATTGCAGTGGTGATTGTCTTGTATTTATGGATCCAGTATGAAAATGTATGAAACGTGGTCCCGAGAAGATCGTAGAGTTCAATAGGTCGGCGCCTACGTACTGGTAAATGGATCGGCCAATACAAGCGCTAAGGGGGTTGTAGCTCCCTTCCAGGAGCAGCTGGAAAACGAGTGAAGGTTGGAGCCTTCGATAGGCCTGCGCCTACGTACTAGTAAATGGATTGGCTAGTACAAGAGCTAAGAAGGTTGTAACCTTCTGCAGGAAGAAGCCTGCGTACTAGTATAAGACTGCACCAGTACTATTGTAAAAAGAAGTTTCTTATTAAAGGAAGATAGAGACGAATTGCAGCAAGTGGTTTTCACCCACATTGGGTTTCCACCTTATATCATGGTGTTCATGTGTGCTTCTTATGTGTGATGATTTGTTCTGGTATACTGCTCATGTTTACTATTAATATGGTTAATAATGTTTTGATGCATTCATAGAAGATCAACTAACAGAATCATAAGTTTACTTTATGTACGCTAGTTGCTTTAACACAGTTGCGTATATACGCGGATATCCTTAACTGAAGTAGCGTATATGAATCTGAGTATGAAAATGAAAAAGTTATATTGATTTGCTAATACTTATTCACCCCCCCCCCCCCTCTTAGTATTATTTCCAACAGTGTTATGCTCAAGCCTCAGGCATGGGAACATCTTTGTGCAAGCCAGGTTGTACCCATCAATTACCATGACGTCAAAGCCCTAGAATTCTTCGGTGGGAATACCCCTTCTTGCTACCAAAGTTGCAGATGAAATTGTGTAGCTTCTCCATCAACCAAACCCATGATTTGTTGCCCCTTTATGATTTTGTTGATCCTGAAAGTGTAATACTTGTGGGTTCCTGAAAGAGAGGAGTTAGTACCACCCTT
This sequence comes from Pinus taeda, assembly GCA_000404065.3. Taxonomy (NCBI): domain Eukaryota; kingdom Viridiplantae; phylum Streptophyta; class Pinopsida; order Pinales; family Pinaceae; genus Pinus; species Pinus taeda. Next base: position 41,409 of record APFE030153676.1, read on the forward strand.
GATTTTTGGACATGGTTTCTCCACTTCTTTAGGTTCATCGTTGAGTTGCTCTTTATTGGGGTTGTTACATTAACTGCTTGGTGTGGTTGTTTGATCCTCTTCGTCCTCGTTGTCAAACCTCAATATAGTGGATCTTCCCCTTACCCAAGCATTGATGACCAGGCTCCCATGGTTCCTTGTAGGTGAAACAAAGCTTCTTCCTTCTAAATTTGCTTCAAGTTTCATCATCCAATTTGTGCGTTCTAGTCCAGTCCTTATGATACAGCTTCTTATTTTTGTCCTTCAGAGGCACTAGTGGTTTAGATGGGACTTTTGTTGTTGGTGTTGCATCACTCATATCTCAAGTCTTGGTGACGGTGTCATGTAAGGGAGGAGGCTTGAAATCCTTGAAATCCTTGACCCAGCCATGTAGTGACTCAGCTAAGCCTTCTATAAAGAGCATAATCAATCTCTCCTCAAAAATATATGTCACCATGACTGCTAACAGTTGGAATTCTGAGATGTAGGATTTCGATAAACCAAATTCCGTAAGTCGTGCTAACTCTCTAAAATGTACATCAAGATCCTTCTAATCGAAACATTCTATCAATCTTTGGGTGAATTCCACATAAGAGGCTATTGTGGAGTGCCCCAAGGTGACTAGTCCATGGTACCACCATTCATGTGCCTCCCCATCCAAGTGTAATGTGGCAAATTTGATAGTGACTGCTTCCAACATGGAACTAAGTTGGAAGTAGGTATCCAACTTTTGTACCCAAGCCCTTGCTAAACATTTAGATGATCCATCAAAAGAGGGAATGGATAGTTTACCTACCTTGCGCTTCAGATCAGAATTATGTCATCACTTGGATCTGTTCTTGTATTTGGTGTTGTTGTATTCTTGGAAAGACATGGTTTCTCGTGTATTTTCCTCCAGTGTTGCATACTGTCAAAAGTAATCATCAAAGATTCCATTCTACTATGCTACTCTTTAGGTTTTGGCAATCTAACCATCTAAAAATTGAGGAAATAAGGTTCAATGATTACTTCCATTGGTTGCCCTTGCGTTAGAATGGGAAAAAGTATTGAAAGAGCTAGGATTATCGTTGTTGCTCCCTTCAACACCAATCCTATTACCAACATTTAAGCCATTAGCAACATTGTTATCTATGTTGTTTATGCCTTTGACAATGAGTTGCGCCATTTGTTGTTCTCCTTGGGCTATTTGTTGTTGCCCTTGCATTAGCAAATTGGCTATTGGTTGCTATCCTTGGATCATCACGTTCAAGAGGTTGCTAGGATCTTGTTTTCATTTTCCTCTCCTATATCCTCCATGGTTATATTTTGGGTAATCCTTTTCCCTTTAACTATAACGTTACTTGTAACTTTTGGAAGTATACAAGGCTCATATACTCACAAGCTAGCAAGATGCATAGCTCTGATACCACTGCAATGTCCCAAGGCGATTTTTGCCCTTAGGGGTCTATTTTTTCGTCTAGGATTTTAACAGATCATGGAAAGAGTATATACCATAATAGTAGTGCACACTCATATATTCATATAACAGTGAGTATCCTTAGTGATACAAATGATATTCAACAACAAACTACTATAGATTGGGACTAACTATCCTCCAAAAAATTCCAACTGTAACGTTAATGTTCAATAGTAGTGAAGCCAAATCAAAATTGTTGTTACCACAAAACTTCAATCCACTTATAGATTAGCTGACTAAGAATCTACTATAATATTGATAGTCTACTAAACTAAATGCCTAGTTGCCTTTATAGTCCTAGTTCTCAGGTATGTATGTTGGTTATCATTGTTATAACTGGAATATCTTGACCTATTGAACCAAACTCGTGTTGACAGAGATTTCTTTAGTTGTTGTACAAGAATCTTAACTAGTGTCGTAGGAAGCTCCTTAGCCAACCACAGTGGTGCCCTGAATTAGCTGCAATGACACCCTTAGATTGTCACGAAAGACCTTTAAGAGACCCTAACCGATGGTCACGGGGATGACTTAGACTGTCGCACGAAGGAGCTAGATTAACCCGCAGTGCCCTAACAAGTTGTCACAAGAAACATTGAACAAGCGCACAAATGCCCTAATTTTTCCACCGAGAAACTTGCTTTAAAGCATAGACTGACTTGAGGTTGTCATAAGAGACTCTGATCCAACGCACAAAAGCCCTAATGTTGTCACAGAGAAACTCGCTTTATGCTTAGACTACCTTAACAACTTGACTTCTTCCCAGTGGTCTTTCTTGGATATTCTACTCAGCAAAATTCTCCAACCCTTATTACCAAAACCAATTGAGATGTGCCTTAGGAATTCAAATAGATGAGAAGGAGAGTAGGCTCACTGGAGTGGAATCTTTCACCACTGAAATTAGTTAGAAAGAAGGGGTCTTAAAACCCTCAGAGCCTTAGCTCATAAACAGAAATATCCAATTCAATCTTGATCATGCTAAATGATTCTACCTCTCCTTTATTTATAGATTCTTCATGTGGGTCTCTCTCCCTTAATCTAATGTGAGGGGCTACAAGTGTAACCCCCAATTTGGTTTTTTTTCCCCCAACTACCCCAATTTTACCCAATGTTGCCCCAAAAATTGGGTAATGGGTTCCCCCCTTTATCAATGACTATATCCTACAAGGTTGGATAGGCTACTTCATCTTTCTTTGGCTAATTAATTGGAAGAGGGAATTACAAAAACCCTCGAACATAACTACGAGTAGCCGCAATGGGAGGGAGATGTACAAAGGGAAATGATCTAGGGATTGGGTCATGGTCCACTAGATCTACCTCTCCTAGCATTTAAGGTCGAACGAACATAACTCATGATAAAATGATGACCCAATAAAGAGCGGGGAAGATTTGGACCCTCTATTGCGTTGATGCCTAGCAACTATAACTTATTGTTGGTGTCTAGATGCTCTTATATACCTACTAGTAAGGAATTTGGTCTGGAAACATCTTGGAGGTCTTTGGGGATGGAGAATGGTCACTAATCTAGGGCTAGAAGCAATGTTGTCATCATCCTGTCTCTTAGTACCCCTATCCGATGGGAGCACTGTAAAGGAGGAGGTATTTCACTAGACAAGATCAGAGCTAGGAGGAGGCTAGAGAGTGTGGGTATGAACTTTAAGGGCCTCTTACATGTAAAGGGCTAGACATCTATAATCTGAGTGCTAGAAGAAACTAGAAAGGGTCTCTATCCCCCTAAACAAGCAATGAAATCTCACACAAATCTCATAATAAATGGGGCAACGAAAAATGAACTACTCCTCTAACTCAATCTATCAAAGATGACACAGATAGCATACCTAGCTTAAATGATCTAATTGGTGGTCCATCCCAATCTGCAGTCAATGAGAGCCAACTTTGAACTATCATAAGGGAATCCAAAGGTCATGCATCCAATGACGAAGCATGTAATGCAATCGAACAATGAGTCCATCTCTCATCATTATGAAGTGCTCAACATAGAAAGTCGTCTTTGATCTAACCCACCTTTAGGTTTTATCCAAGTGACCTACATAAATTACCCATAGATATCCTTAAGAATTATTGTATCCTTCTCCTATTTTGTTGGTAAGAGGTGGCTACGAGAACACGAGGAATATCTAAATGGCGAAAGCTAGTCCAACATAATAACGAGGTAAGGAGATTTGAGATTCCAATGTACCAACATCGAGACCTAACTAAAGGACTACCTATAGTAATAACTCTAGTGAATGGTAGGCCAAATATGCATATCTATCACGCCCCTACATTGTATCAACAAAACTACAAAAATAGTGTAAAAGTGAGATGAGACTAAAAGTTGCATCAAGACGAAAGGGTCAAGCACTAAACTCTATAAGGATAATGGGTTGAGGAACTATCTGTTTGCATTGAGTGAAGTGGCAAAGAAGGATGGTCTATACTCTCTCTATTGCAAACTAGGTCCCCAAACCACAAAATCATATAGAATTGTTGTCTAGACAAGAATGTCCATGAGCGACATTTTGCACGATATGGCTACGAGAACACGAGGAATATCTAAATGGTGAAAGCTAGTCCAACATAATAACGAGGTAAGGAGATTTGAGATTCCAATGTACCAACATCGAGACCTAACTAAAGGACTACCTATAGTAATAACTCTAGTGAATGGTAGGCCAAGTATGCATATCTATCACGCCCCTACATTGTATCAACAAAACTACAAAAATAGTGTAAAAGTGAGATGAGACTAAAAGTTGCATCAAGACGAAAGGGTCAAGCACTAAACTCTATGAGGATAATGGGTTGAGGAACTATCTGTTTGCATTGAGTGAAGTGGCAAAGAAGGATGGTCTATACTCTCTCTATTGCAAACTAGGTCCCCAAACCACAAAATCATATAGAATTGTTGTCTAGACAAGAATGTCCATGAGCGACATTTTGCACGCTATGTTCTAAAAATGGTTTTGAAAACAGTCTCTCAAGAAGGGCCAAGGACCCATAACCCTTGTAGATTGGGATTGTAGTGCATATCACAAACTGAAGTGAAGACCATTGAATAGAACCCCCAAATAAGTATATGTGTTGGTTATCTCAATCTCCGCAACTTTGAAAAAGAAGTGGTGATCAAAGAGAACCTTCCTCAATGTGTTGAAGATCATGACCTTGGTTTTACCCAAGTTGACTATCAACTAACGAAGATCACGGAAAAGGGCTCGAGCATTTAGCAGTTGCTAGAAACTCTCCGAGGATGAGGCTAGAAGGATCACATCATCTGCAAACAAAAGGACAAAAAATAGGACATGGTGTATAAGGCAACCATCGACATCCTAAATGTGTTCAATGAAGGACTATAGCTCCTCAATGTAGATACACAATAATGTGGGGGGCAGGGAGAAACCTCTTTTTAACCCCAATATTACTCTAGATGAAATCTAATTGACCGTGTGCCATGTGCAAGCGACCAAGCACTGACTCGTATAGACACATCATGGCTGACAATAAAGTCTTTGAGATGCCAATGTCTCTTAGTCTCTAGAGTCTAGAATAAAGCCTCCATAGGGAAAAAATCAAAAGCTTTTTAAAAGTCTACAAAACAGAGGTAAACTTTCAAAACAAGATGGTGTGCTTCCTTAATGATGGCCTGAATTAAAGAATGTGATCGATAGTATACTGCTTAAATCGGAATCTGACCTCTCCTCTAGCTCTGAGGTGTTGTCACTCAAGCTCCCTAGAAAGCTTCAAATGGAGAATTGTAACATAGGGCTTCGAGAACATGTGGCCTACCATGATCATCCTATAGTTATTGGGATCAAAGCTAGGGCCAAATTTGTGTATTAGATAAATGATGTGATGTGACCATGCCAATGGAAAACCTATATGGACCACATGGTTAAAGAGATCGGCCAAGGAACCAGAGGATGAAGATCATGTTTTAAGAACCTTTCCTAGAAACCATCCTTGTATATTGCTTTGATGTTGTTCATCACCCATACAACTTCTTTATGTTCTTATCTGAGAATAAGAGGCATGAAGAATTTGGAGATGTCACCTGAATTTAGGGTTTCCTAAGGATATCATAGAGGGTAGACCTATGCATGAGTAGGGATCCAAGGTTGAGGTCAGATAGGAGGGGGAGTGACAAGGGAAGACGATGCACCAAAAATGTTTAGGGGAGTGATTAAATGGGGCACACAAGTCTCGTCTCCTCTAAGAGACAAAGTGGTGTTTCTTGCAACCAAGAAGATGACAATAGGAAGCATTCATGTTAGGGTAAGAGGGATGAAAGCATGGGTGAGTGTATTTGAAGTTGGTGGTGGAGAGCCTTTCAAACAACTATTCCAAATGAAGATTTTGGATATCATTAGGGCCCATTCTAAAAATTGAAAATTGAGTACATTGATAAAATGGTACTCTCTAATGCTCAAGGCGGCAGTACACTAATGAAGACAAAATTGAACTCTCTTTCATCTTCAAGGGGGAGTATGCAGTAAAAATGGTTAATAGCCAACCAACCACCACATTAATCAAGTCAAAATGGTTAGCAACCAACCAACAAAACCACCAAATATAGTGTGAACCATTGAAGAACAAAGGAATCCAGCTTTGCACCTCACATATGATAGGGGCGAATATCAATGGTGATGGTGATGATTAAAGTTTTGAAGTCTAAATATCAACGATGATAGTCAAGCTTCAGGTTTCGAAGTCTTCTCCATCAAAATTTAATTAGAACTTGAAAATTCCAACATGGCAATTAGTTTCCTCAACAATTCAATCAACCAATCTCATCAAATCAACATATATGGGAAGATCTAGCATGGAATCTAGAATCCTCTTATCAATCCTCAACCATTCAATGGGATGTTGTTCGACACCTAATTGTATTTAAATTCAGAGGGAAAATTGGCTATCCTATATGTTCAGCAAATTAAAATAAGACACTTGTTTCTTCTCACAAAATTATTTGATCAAGTAATAAGGAAATGTTTAAACACGGTTGTTCACTTCCAAAAATTCGACAATGTTTCAAAGCTAATTTCAAATTAACCCTTCAACATCCGTATTGGTGATTTTCTAGGCATATCTTCATTGAAACTGTTGGACACCTAATCCTCTAAGGGTTGGTGTGGAATATGGGCAGTCAAAGGTTGTCCAAGAGACCTTGAAATATGGAACCCAACAGTCACTCCAATGTATTAAAAAATGTATATCATGTGAATAATATATGCATTCAATGCTTATCCTTCATTTTTAGTCTTTGCAATGGTGATGCCTAACATGATATCAGAGCGGTAGGCGATCTCCTGCCCAAGTGTGAGCCGCTTGTGTTTTGTGGCCTCTGTATACCTGCATTTATGCTTATCAAAAACGTCTTTGTCCATCGTTCCATCCTGGCTACCAAACGCACGTTACAGTTCATAACAGTTCTTACAGTGAAACGGTTGAAAACAACATTCATTTTTATCAATGACATGCATATCCTCAAGTATGTAATTCCTCAGCCCTGTCTGCAGCGATTCTCTCTGAAATGTCAAAATTGTGTTTGGTATAACCTCTAGCAAAGATTAGTATGCCTTGACATAACGTTACTCTGCACCAGTCAAACCTGCATCTCTGTCTATTTATGCACTACTCCTAAACCACTATTGTACATCCACATTTTTTAACATTGCCACACCACCAATTTTCGTTTTTGCTGTGTATTTTTTAATACAGCACTCTCACCGCTCTTGTTTCCTCCTAGCATAACGCTCCTCATCTCTCGTGGTATCCACACGTCCGACGTATTGAAGAATCTAGGGAAATTAGGTGTAGAATGATTCTTCGAGACTAGATAACAATTTGTGAAGTCTTTTTACAATTTCTCTTTGTTAGCTTAATCTTCCTCTCTTATTAATGCATGTGTGTGTGCTTCATCAAAATGCTATCAAAACATAAAACAAGAACACAAGATGTTGGCTCTCTGTCAGGGCCAAAACCTCTCTTCTCTTGAGAGGAAAACCCTTCGGTAAGTTTTCTCTTATTGAAGCTTCTTGCTTAATCAATGCCAAACCCTAGACCCTTAACAAGAATATCCTCCAAGCACAAGTCAAGCCCTTTCAATATTACTTCTTCTTGCAGCACTTCGTCCTCCTTCTTCCAGCACTTTGTCTTTCTTCCTTCGACACTTCTTTTGGCAACTGTAGAGACCTTCTATTGTACACTCTAGAATGCTCCTTGACCTGTTCTTCCTTCGCTTGTGATGGAGCCTTTCTAAATTAAGGATATGACCTTGTTGCCTCCCAACCAAACCTTCTTCTCTTTCACAAATATTGCAGACTTAGAGCAACAGTAATGCAGCCCTAGTTCTTCGCACATGTGAGGGAATCTCCTCACAATAACTATGTTAAACTTCTCCTTCTCCCTTCACTTGTATAGCCTTCTTCCAAGCTCGGTTAAGAGGCCTTGTAAGCCTAGTTTCAACCCTAAACAATGAGATATGGTTGACTGTAGGTTACTATTGTCATAACCGTAGAGACAACTCTCCTTTCCTCGCATGTGTGGCTGTAACTGTCCTTTCAACACTTCGGTTTTGCTTCCTCCTTTCTTCGCTGCCTTGGAGACCCTTTTCTTGTCTCCTTATTACCCTTTACTCGGCTTCCTACCTTCGTTGATTTCAAAGGAGATGGCTTGACGTTATAGTGGAGTGGACAGCCTCTATATATACAGGATTGTCCCTCCTTTTAGGCCGACTAGAAGACTACTGGCCAACTTGACATATATAGCTCGGATTGCTTCTTTGGAGGTGTCTTTGCTTTGGAGGAGGCTTGACTTTGCTTGGAGGTTTATTCATTGACTCTTATACAAACATATACATGGAGTAACATGCCCTTAAGGTCTTCAATCATTTTCTTTTGACTCCCTCACTCACCTATAGCACTTAACATGTGCTAGACCTATTTCAATAAGCAAGAAACTCATTGACATATATTATAAAATAATATTTCTTTTTCTTGAATAAGTACAAATATCAAAAGTACATTTATGAAGACCAAACCTAGTTACATTTCCTTCAACACTACCGCTTAACTAGGGAGGTATTCATACAACATTACAAGGTGTTTGGCTATTATCAATCTTGAAGAATTCACATAAGAGACACTAGATTGGCAATCCATCTGTTATAGCATAATAGTAACCAACATTGTTTCCACATCAAGGCCTTGACTGACAACTCTATCTCTCAATAGATCAGAGCACAATGTTGGCGAGACCAATGACTTATAGACACCTTAGTCATTGTCTCTCAAGGTACATACCCACCCAGGTGTTCACTAAGTATGACCTTCTAAGACTATTCTTATCATGGGTTCCCAACCCTCAAAGAATATCAGTCCTCTTGCCTACTCTTGTCTTGGATGCCCTACACCTCCTCAAAGAGTATCAGATGCCAGATGATTACCCAATCCTCCCATTCTTTCTTCCCAAGTGAAGACAAGAATATTGTGTCTATCACTTCCTCTCAATTGAGGAAGACATGCCCAAGTATCCTCTAACAAGGTACTTGTCCAAGTTCCTTTGTAATTGGGAACTTGTTATAACTCCCTCTTAGCTAGGGACTTGTCCATTCATTAGCAACTTATTCTTCGTGGGTCCTTCAGCTGCTTGATCTTTTTCTTTCCTTCAATGTCATGAAGTCTTTGTTCGAACTTCCTCTTGGTAGGGAACTATCCATCGATCACTTTCCTTCCTGGCTTGACATGTCATTGCTTCCTTCATGGAAAGTGGTCTTCTTGTCATATATCAAGTTCTCTTGTCATCTAGCTACTCTTTTGTCATATTGTCCATGCTTCGGAATGCTCTTCTCATGGATGCTTCGTTGAGCTTGCTTGTTCCCATGTTTTGATCTAGTAGCCCTTCATGAATTCATCTTGATATTGCCTCAACATTGCTTTGCCTTCACTGGATGGCTTCTTCATCACGTCATCTTTGTAGAGTAGAATTAGTTATCTGCACCTTTCATATCTCCAAGGCCTTCATAGGTGTCAAGGGTCCTTTCTTCCTTTGTCAAAGTAGTCCTGGCTTCTTTCGGGAGATATCTTCAATGGTTCTTTGTCAAATAGTGATTCTTTGTGATCATGGTGTTCTTCACATGCTTGATCTCTTTCTTCATTTGCTTCTTCTTGAATAGATTGGTCAACCACCTTATGCTCCTTGTGAGAGCACTACTTCATTGCTAGTTTCCTAGACTAGTCAGCATTTCTTCTTGCTTCTTAGTAAACAATCTTATACTCCTTTTGTGAGCATATCCTTTTGTTGACCTTCATTGCATTGTAGTACATGCCTTCAAGCATGTCCTTGGTGAAAGAGATTCTTTCATACTTGATCATGTTATAGAACTATTCCCATGACTCAATAATATACATATGATGACATGACTAAAATTTGATACATACATATCTCATCTTGATTCTCCTTTGATCGTCTTAGCTTCATTTGGTTGTCCTTGGTGTGGCCCTTCCTAGATATCATCCTTTTCTTGAATCCCATGAATGGGGCTCCCAATGAGACATCTGATTTTGTTTATGAATCTTCTTTTGAAGATTCCATCATAGGATCTTGAAAACCCTTACCCTGCAAATGTTTCTTTCTTTTGATGATGGAGGTCTTCTAAGATTCTTAATCATGATCAATTTTCTTTCATTGTGGATGAGGTCCTATTCTAGGTATGCTTCTTCTACATGAATATCTTGAGCTATATCTACCATGCTCCTATATTCTTAGAAGATATTTCTAACCATGCATTTTTGTTCTCATTTATAAATGTTTTTTCTACATGAGTGTCCAGAACTCTATGTACTTCATGCTTCTAGATTCTAGAAGATGTTTCTAGCCATGCAATTTTATTCTATTCCTACATGCTTCTATCCTACTCAAAACCTTGAAAGAAGACCTTAAGTAAAGAAGTAGACTTAGTCATAGTAGAGATCCAGAGGATCTTCCTTCTTTTGCTTCTTGTCTTCTTTTTTCATTTCTTGAGTCACATGAGCTTCTTCCCTTTTTCTTTTGTTGTTGTTGTCCTTCTTTAGTTTAGAACAATTCCTCTTGTAGTGTCCATATTCTTGGCATCCATAGCATTAGATTTTGGACATATCTTTGTCATTTGTTCTTCTGGACCAAATTTGCCAAATTTTCCCTTTCTCTTCGCTATGGTAGCAAATGCTTGCTCCTTTGATCCCACATCTTCTTTTGCTTTAAGTCTGGTTTCCTTTGTCTTGCATAGAGACCACATTTCACTGAGTGTGGTAGCTTCCTTCTTGACATATATGCTTGATGTGAAGTTGCCCCAATCCTCAGGTAAAGCATTGAGTACTACAGTTGTCATTTCTCTGTCAGACATGACTTCCCCAAGCTCTTGAAGTTGATCCTTCATCTGAGAGATCTTCATGAAGTAGGGAGCTATTCCTTCCTTTGATATCTTCATCTTGTACAATTCATTTCTTAGAGATATCACTTCTCCAGTTGTGGTTACTGAGAATAGCTCTACTAGCTTATCATAAATTTCTTTTGATGTTTCAAATTTGGAGACATAAGGAATGAGAGAATCCTTGATAGATTCTATTAGAATCCTTTGAGTTCTTGTCTCATCTTTATTATACTTGGCTAATGCTTGAGTTTGTTCCTTAGCAGGGATAGCGATATTCCCTTTGATATGTTCTAGAAGTTCATTCTCCTTGAGAAGTAGATCAGTGTTCTTCTTCCATGCAAGAAAGTAATTGGTACCTACCAGTTTGTTGCTTTCCTTGCAAAAAGACGTTGTATATTCAGAAGGGGGCATATACTTACTTGATAGATTTTCAAATGTAGTGGATTTGCTTTCTCCTTGAAGACTTGATGGCTTGCCTTCCTAGGATCTTGATGTTCTTCAAGTTGCCTTCTCCAAGTGGACTTGCTTCAAGTAGACTTCATTGATGGCTTAGCTTGTGGTGTAGGTCCCTTCTTGATCTGCTCTTCTTTGTAGGTGCCTTTGTGTTAGGCTCTTCTTCTTGCTATATAGTCTTCCTTGATGAATGATAGATGGTAGGCCTTCTTGTCCTTGAAGTGATTGAGACTTCTTGGCTTGATGCTTCAACTTTGTAGATGTCCTTCCTTGATGAGTCACCTTCTGAGTGTTCTTGAGATGCCCTTTCCTTGATGTGTCACCTTAGCTCTGATACCATGTTGAAAAATCTAGCGCAATTAGGTGTAGAATGATTATTTGAGACTAGATAACAATTTGTGAAGTCTTTTTACAATTTATCTTTGTTAGCTTAATCTTCTTCTTCTCTTATTAATGCAACCCTAAACAATGAGATATGGTTGACTATAGGTTACTGTTGTCATAACTGCAGAGACTACGCTCCTTTCCTCGCACATGTGGCTATAACTGGCCCTTTAACACTTTGGTTCTTTCTTCGTTGCCTTGGAGACCCTTTTCTTGTCTTCTTATTACCCTTTACTCAGCTTCCTACCTTCGTTGATTTTAGAGGAGATGGCTTGACGTTATAATGGAGTGGACAACCTCTATATATAGAGGATTGTCCCTCCTTTTAGGGCGACTAGAACACTGTTGGCCGACTTGACATATATAGCTCAAATTGCTTCTTTGGAGGTGTTTTTGCTTTGGAGGAGGCTTGACTTTGCTTGGAGGGTTATTCTTTGACTCTTATACAAACATATACATGGAGTAACATGCCCTTAAGGTCTTCAATCATTTTCGTTTGACTCCTTGACTCACCTATAGCACTTAACATGTGCTAGACCTATTTCAATGAGCAAGAAACTCATTGACATATATTATAAAAATAATATTTCTTGCTCTTGAATAAGTACAAATATCAAAAGTACATTTATGAAGACCAAACCTAGTTACATTTCCTTCAACACAGCAAGGGCAAACAATTATGGAGGTGTGGTGAAGGTTCATATTCCTTTGATGTATACCATGTGGTTTCTTTGATGTGCAGATTCGCAGACGATACAGTACCTATCATTGTCAGCTTTAACAGAGGAGGAAAAGCGATATCTACCTGTGCTTTCCACAGCGATTCTAGAGAGACTACTTTACTTATTTCAATGGCATTTGAAATGAATAATATGCAAGGAATGTTTTCAAGGCAGCACTTTTTCTGTCGCCTGCGACTACATTCTATTACTTGATAAGAAGGGGTTCTACAGAGGAGTTCTCAAGCATTCCATATGCATCAGAGCTCTTAAACTGCATTTTGTGCTCTTGGTATGGCCTTCCCTTCATAACATTTGATAATATTCTAGTCACTGTTTCCAATGGATCGGGAGTCACTCTAGAGATAATATATGTGTGCCTCTACTTGGCATATTCTCCTCCAAAGTACAGGTGGAGGGTTCAGGCCAGTGGAAGGTTCACGCCTTTGATATTATTCTTGTTCTTTGACGAGTTCTCGAACATGGGGTTATCAACCTCCAACTAATGGTTATGATCCATAGCTCAACCTGGTAAAGAAGATGAAGGTGTTGAATAGTTAGAAAGTGGATGGAAAGGACTTTTTAGCATTACAACTTACAGGCCTTATTTCAACATAGATGCATTTGATATCATAGACAAAAGTATGTGCACATTATATCCCCACCATGGAATTGTATTTCGCTCAGGATTGTCGTAGCCACGGACATGAAAAGCCCAGTTGACGTTCAAGTGTTCGAATCTCGTGGCAAGGCCGAATAAAGAGGCAAAACAATTCATAAGGATAACTTTAACCAGTAATTGAAGGGTTCTGTGGTTTCAAGGTGAGATAACGTGGACTCTTAGTCTAAAGATTCGAGCAAGAGACTTTGGAAGTCGTCCTTTTTTTCTCTTTGTAACCCAGAATAATTTAAGTTGTCTTGAGGGTTTTTAAATACCTTTACAATCTCATTTCGCTGAGATGAAATTTTGATTGCGTAAACAGTGCTCCCAACACCAAGTTTGGAGAGACAAGAAGCCATGCCATTCTCAAGCAATATGATCTAGCGTGCTGCCTAGTGGAAGGGATCTGAGAGATAATGTGTAAAGTGATCACACCATTTTAAGTGAGCCCACATTCCCTACTGTCATTTCTGAGGCGAAACTACAGTAAGTTTGTGCCTGCTCGTTGTGCTCAATTCATGAAGGCTCTTTGCAGTTAATCTTCTGGGTGCTTTTACAGAGTGTCATTTCATTATTAAGAGTCAGTTGATTCTACAACTATCATTGCTGGTTTTTGCTCTTCATATGCATTGGTTGAGGCTGAACTGTGACATGTCAATGCATAGGATTGATATATAAATAACTCAGATTGTGAGTGGTGCTTGTTGTATTTTCTATAAAAGCCAATAATATATCCCATAAAGTGCATTGAAGTTTTAATATATGGAGCATGGTGCAAAATTATTTTGTGAGTGAGCCATATGGTATGTTAGAGTATCTATTGTTTTGATGGCCATATGATGTATGGAGGCACATTTGAAGAGCCCACATCGTTAAGTCATAATTTTTTCTTGAAGATATAGCCAATGAGTATTTATCTTCCTCATTATTTTGTGATTCTTTGATTGTTGAAGTGTGGGGTTACCAAAATGGCTCAGATTGACCCTTTGTTAGAGTTATTAAGAACTTTAATCATGTCTACTACTGAAAGCACAGTTAAAGTCAGCAAAGAGATTCTCACAAATATTCAGACCGACCTGCATAATGCATAAGAAAATATAGAAATTTTGCAGCTCGAATCACAGCTTCAGTAAGATGAGTTACAGCACAAAAGACATCCTTTTGAACTTGTTTTTGTTCAAAACAATCCCCTATTTGACTTTGAAACAGGATCCTATCAACAACCAAGAAGTTATCAAGTCAGTAATGTTGAGGTTGATTCACATTCAGTCCCTAGTGCAAGTGCAAATTTGCATGCAAAAGCAAAAATTCAGCTTGCACTTCCCAAGGCATTATCATCAAACCTTGGGAAGATCTTGTCAACAACAGGCACAAAATAGGTCTTGGATATGTCAAGAAGGTTTCTCTTCATATTCCAGACTATTCCAAGCCCATTAAATTTCAAAATGTTGGGTTTCTTCATGACAGTTCACCTTCAGTTGTTCTAGATTTTACTCCTCTTCCACAGTAGCAACAACAGAATGTTAAATGCCTACATTGTGACCGAGTTGGCCATATGAAAGATCATTGTTTTGATCTTCATCCATGTGAGCATTGTCATAAAACCACTCATTCTTGACATAGATGCTTCAGAAACAAACCTCCTGCAAGAACAAAGATTCATCTTGGATGGATCACTTCTTAGCAATGGGCTTCAACAGCCAAGAAGACATTTCAGTCATATGTCAGAATCTCTTCTAGAATATTAGAAGGTCTTACAGTTGAGTTTTCTCCATCTTCTCACCTTGTATCTGACAGGGGCGGAAAGGATGGTCATATACAAGTTTCAAAGCCACATCAAGCAAGCCTGAACCACAACCTGCCATACCAGATTCAGAGTTGTAGCCAAAGACAAAGATGCCCATGAGCATGTCTTTGGTTGGTGGTCAGCCTTAAACCATCTATGTGGGGTTTATACCTCCCTTTTCAGGTTGAGCTTCTCCCTCTTCAAAGAATTGGGGACACTTCCTATAACAGAAGACTTCAGCTTCTTGTCAATTTTGGAAGAGTTCCAGGAATTGCATTAAGAATTCTAGAGTTGGTGGTCATCTTTAAACCACCACAGGTTGTAGACCTCCCTTTTTCCAGTTTGAAGGTCTCCCTCTCCAAAGCATTAGGGACACTTCCTCTAGCAGAAGATTTCAACTTCTTGCCAGGTTTGGAAGAGTTCCAAGGACTGCATTAAGCATTCCAGTGTTCGTGGTTATCCTTAAACCACCCCCTTATACCAACATTTCAAAGAACACATTCAGCCTAGTGTTGCCATGCATTTTTGCACATTTTGTATTACAGCTCTCTTCTTGGACTCATACATACACCTTTGAATTACGGGGGGAATGTTGGACACCTAACCCTCTAAGGGTTGGTGTGGAATGTGAGCAGTCAAAGGGAGTTCAAGAGACCTTGAAATATGGAATCGAACAGTCACTCCAATGTATTATAAAATGTATATCATGTTAATAATATATGCATTCAACACTTATCCTTCATATTTGGTCTTTGCCATGGTGATGTCTAACAGAAACTTAGTTCAAGAAATTATAAATTGAAGAATGAAGATGGTACCAATGTATGCACTAGTTTACTTTGCCTCGCTAGTATTTAGACTTGCCATTGAGGGGGGAAATGTTAGGCTATGAGTCCAATTACAAAGTTCAAACCACCTTCTTTTGAGTTGTCATCTTTATCTACTAATGAGGTCTTGTCGGTGTCCACTAACGAGTTGTCAGTGAAATCTAGACCTACAGATGGTCAAATACATGGGCTATATTAACATCAAGAGATGAATGCATGTGTTGAGAATGGCTTAAAGCCTTTTCCACCAAATTATGGTGTCTTAACATTCCAAAAAATGTCATTTTGTGCCAATTTTGGATTTGAACTGAGTATGTTAAATAGGACACATTGTTGAAAATGTAGCGAGCAAGGTCTTTTGGTTTGTGCCTTAGCCAGTGAGGACTTCGAATTGTCCTCATGAGTTAGACTTGAGTGATGATGAATTTACTTCCAGTTTACGGGAATAATCATCAACAAGTCATGTGTAGTGTTGGAGGGTCAGTTACGTGGAGCCTTCTTCAATTTGACTACAAGATCGAGTGGCAGTTACGAGTTCAATTTAGGACGAGTTGGGACTTCAATCTTGACTAAAGGAAGAGAGAGTTAGATCTCTAGTGTTGATTGGAAAGAGCACGAGTTAACAACTCCAGTGATGATTGGAGAGAGAACCAGTTCGACGCAATTAACTCATTATCACAACTCGAGTTCTAAATTTGAACTAAGCCTAATTTAGCATGGATCGAATCTATAAAGGAAGGACGAAGGCATAAGTAATTTACATTTTTTTGTGCACGAGGTTGTGAGACAAAGCAAGCTCATGAAATTGTGAGAGAGAGAAGCTTGATTGTGGAGTGCAGGAATTGTGTCCTAAAGAATAGGAGCACAAGTGCACTAGAATTTAGGGGCATTGATTGTGTGCAGCCGTGTGGAGTTGGGGTCCTAAATAATAAGCGTTGAAGTGTGTATAGAAATAGGGACCAAGTGCACTACAAAATAGGAGATTTTGTGCACAAGGAGATAGGCTCAAGTGCGCTAAGAAATAGGACCAGAAGTGCACTAGGAAATAGGACATTCGTGCAAGGTACATGGCGCTCAAATGCCCAAGGAAGGAGGAGCAGAATTGAAGCAAGACAACAGGGTTTGCAAAGCATGTCAAGGAGGCAGCAGAGGATCAATTGTGTGCGGGAACCAAGATCAAGTAGTGATCAAGGCAGACCAAGATCAATTGTATCAGCTGAGATTTGTGTGAGAAGCAGAAGGCTTTCTCAAGGGAGACAAATTGCTTTGTAATAGATTCAATTGCTCCAAGACAATCAATAAAATAGCCACATCAAGCAAGTAGGTTTTCCCTGTTGGGTTTCTTGAGAAATCAAGTGTGTCAATTTATGCATGTGTTTTTATCTCCATGTTTTTTATTCCGTTGCTTATGAATTGTTAAACTTAAACGACTTTGTACTTTGGTGAAAGTAAACTAGGTTTCAGTTTTCAGTTATTCATCTTAGTTGCAGAATTTCATGGAAATTTAACACACGTAAAGATGAAAGCTCTAGTAGTAAGATGCAAGAATGGGAACACTTAGAAAATCCTACAAATTGCCAAATACTACTATTGTGGCTTAAACAATTGCAAAGTCATAAATGCCAATCAAGAATATCCAACGAGATCATGGATTCCTAACAAAGATTCGGGCAAGCAAATTCGATTTGAACTCCCACTTTTACCCTAGCCAGAAACATTTGGTGTCTAACCCTACAAAGATAACACCCCCTTTGAAGCTAGCTAAACAAGAAATGCTTCTAATCGATTATTTCCTTAACAAATATTATGAGACCTACTTTGAAAAAGCCATATAATTGGAGGAAAATATCAAAAATCTAGAACATATCCAATAGGCAGCATCTCTTTGCAATTAAAATAGTCATGCATCCTTTAAGTCTTGAAATACATTCCCTAGGTGATAATTATGTAGCCTCAACTTCAGATATAATCTCACAAAGTGTGTTCCAATTCTTTTCATTTGGTGACCATAATAGAATTGTATCCTTCATTGACTTCACTTGTGTACTTTAACATGGTAGAATCCGATCCTTTGTTTAGTTGGATATACAAACTATTTTTAGTAGATCACAAGAAAAATCAACAAGCAAGACACCTTGATGATGCTTCAAATTATAGAACATAAACTTCAAACCATAGTGAATCTGAATAATAATAAGACAACTAAGTTTACAATCATTATCACAAGCTATATCCATCCAAACCAAATTCTGATATACCTCTGCAACAACTCCAGTCATTCCAATAACCAAAACACGAGATTTGCTTAATCTGTAGAAACACAAAACACACTTGACTATCAGTTTTATTGGAATAGTAATTGAATGGGACATTTTAAATTGTTTGAAAATCACAGCCAATTATGAACCACAGGTCTCAGTAGTATCAAAAACAATCTTTATTAATAAAGGGAGAGGAAAGGTAGTAGTAATGTGTCTAAAACAACTAAATTTGTTTCGATGCATTGACCATTATCTGATATGAAGTATATATCCAGTCAAGAACCAAAGCATTTAGTACTAACACTCTAATATTTAGAAGTGATAAAAGTTTGTACAATGGTCACTTTAATGCGGGACATGTAACCTATGTAACCCCTTTGGGATATTGGAAATTGTAGTGAGACATGACAATGGTGGTGCAAAACGTATAACTGCAGCATTAGTAACAAAGTCATTCTTTATTTTCTCTCTCCACCATCATCTCTGTCAATATATGAACCCTTAGTTCTTACATCGTATCAGAGAAAATACCAAACAATAAAGCCAGGAGATAAGATACCAAGGCATCTAGACTCAGTATTTGAGAAAGGTTGGAAAAAAGATTAAATGACACCCACATTATCAAACACATTGCTACATAAATATGAAAATAAAATCGATATATAAGATGTCAAGTGATAGTAGATACATCAGATATCGATATTGAAATATGATATTTGTCCTGAGTTATAAAATCGATATATAAGATATATAAGATGTCAAGTGATAGTAGATACATCAGATATCGATATTGAAATATGATATTTGTCCTGAGTTATAAGATGTAATAGAATGATATGAAATCGTATCAAAACATAAATAAATGTATCTCATGAGATGAATCATGGCAATGAAAACAATGACTTTCCCCTTGTTTGCTTGATGGAAAATCGTCACTTCATCCTCAACAATGTTATCAGAACTAGACCAAAGATTGGTTGACCAAAAAATACATAAAAGATTCAAATTTTGAATAGAAAATATAATTCATGTGCGTTCATATGAATCCAAATTATTATACACAAATGTGCAAACTTTCTCATGTAAATAACAAGGGTGCATATAACCAAAATATCACCAAGTGCAATCCATCTCTAAATCGAAATAGATCAGTAGAGAGTGTCTAAATGGCTTCCGAAATCCAAAGAAAATCATGCTACAAAAAATAGCTACATAACATCAAAACCATTTCCATTATTGGGATCATATTCATCATGATCACCCACTAAACATTAAATTAAGATAGAAAAAGCTTAACATCATAATCAATAATTTTGCTTGAGTGAAGTGTACATTTTTACTAGGGTCATGAAGCAGGAGCTCAACAGTCAATGCCACCAACATCGACGTACATAGAGGGGTTGGTGATCTTGATTAAATGTTAGTTCCATACCCTTGTACATCACAGAATCTAGTAGAAACATTGAAATCCCGCCAATTCTGAAATCCTAAACACTGTTAAGTCTGCTGGAATTTGAGTGGGATCTAAAATTCTACTTTCTCCATATGAAATCCAATGAGGTCAAAACCACTCTCAAACATCCTGAGTCAATTAATGGTAATGTTGAAACTTTAAATTCCTTTATCTTTCATTTTCACCCTTTTACTTTAAGAATTTAATATTACCATTAACTATTAGGGTATGTATCTCATGAGATGAAACTTGGAAAATGAAAACAATAGATTTCTCCTTGTTTGCTTGATGGAAATAGGAAGAATATCTTCACAATTCAATCCCCTAAATCACTTTTAAAAAATTAGGGTTTAAAAAAAATGGTAATAAGTTAAAATGACAAATAGGACAATAATTTCGAAAATATTGCAATAATTACCCAAATTATCACGATAAATTCAAAACATGGAAATTATCACGAGAAGTTGTGGTGATAATATTGGCGAGGAGCAATTTGGTGATAGTATCGTGATAATTCCGATATTATCACCATATGTGCAAATTTAGATTAAGTAAAGGAAATGCAGCAAAGAGAGAACATGTGATGAACAACATAAAGGTGATTTTTAAGGCAAATGGCAGACAACAGTTATTTTAAGGCATTGAAGCAGAGAAATGTCTGCAACTAGAAAGCATCCAATTACACCCAACTCCTAGAAAATAACAGTGAAAATACCCTAGCACATCAAGACAATCTACAAAACGACCTACAGAAGTGTCACCCACCATGACAGCATATATGGAGCGACTCAATAAAGTTTGAAAGCTCATATAATGCAGACACAGTAATGAATCAACAGTATAAAGAAACAACAGAAGCTCGAACCGAGATTGTACAGATGTTCTGCAACATGAACACACCCAAACCTAGGGCACAACAAACTCCCAGAAATTAGGGCATAAGATGGAGAAGAAACACAGTGGAGACTCCACTCCATGCACTCTACAAAAGCACAAAGACAATTCAAACAGAACAAGCATACACATCCAGACAAAATAAGACATTGTGGGCACCCATGGACAAGCATGTAAAGTTATGCAAGCAGAAACTTTGTCAGAAATGAACATTTCAGATCAAAAGTTACAAGAATGAGATGCCTACTGGAATTAGGGGGTATTTTTAACCCATTTTTTGGAAATATTTACTTCTTAAAGTTTCTGTTCATGAAATAGAGAATTTAAAAACTTTAGAATTATTTTTGGCACATCAAATCTAATCCAGAATAAACATTTAAATATATATTGGTCAGTTTACCCACCTAACACAGAACCAGAAAATATTGCTCAGAATCTTTATAAATACACCCCTCTTCTGACAGAGATTATCTAAGAACATGAGAATGATACTTCACACTTCGTGTACAAAAAAAAACAGTTTGAAGATTGATAGAAATATGGGCAAGTATGTTGGAGTTTAACCCAATGATTTGTTAAAACCAATGTTTTAAAAAGCGGTCGAGCCGGCTCTGACACAGCCGAGCCAGACCAAGCCAAGGCTTGGTCGGGTCAGCTCGGTGGAGGAAACGGCCCGACTGGCCGGTTTGTTACCGAGCCAGCCGGGCCAGTCACCGACTCGGTAACAAATCAGTCGGCTCGGCCAGCCACGCACGCGCACAACCAGCAAGTTTTTTTTTTTTTTTTTGGGGGGGGGGGGGAATTGGACCCCACAATCAATTATAATTTGCTTTAGGGTGTTTTTGAGGTCCATTTACCTCTCCCAACCCTATAAAAGCTACCCAACCCCCTCTCATTTCCTCATAGCTATCTCATTGCATTTGTGTGAGAATTTGTGAGGAGTTTGTGAAGAGTTGTGGAGTTTGTTTTTGGAGCAGCAGTGAGGAGCTTCTTGGGCAACCATTGGAGCAGCATTGAGGAGTTGGTTTGTTGGAGCAGCAATGAGGAGGCGGTTTGTGCCTAGAGGTATTTTTTTCACTTCTAAAATTTGTTTTTGCTTGTTTTTTTCTTTATGCAATTCTTGAAATTGAAAAGAGCCTTTTTTGTAAAAGAAATGAACATTGAAGCAATGTTATTTTTTTGTTTTCATTTTCAGATTTTTTCCTTTCATTTCCAACTCAAAAAATGGCTCCTAAAGTGAAAAGACGTTGCTTGGGCATATGCTTAAATGATTGATAATCAAATGCATTGCAAATTTTGTCATAGAAAAATTGAGGTGGAGGGGGCATTCATAGGCTGAAACAACACTTGGCTAGTATTAGAGGCCAAATTACTCCATGTGAAGCACCATCAGAACAAATTGGGGAGATTAGGCAGGAGTTGCTAAATAACTTTGAGAAGTTTGAACAAGAAAAAACTAGGCAAAAAGAAATAGAGGTTGAAATTGGGAGGAAGAGAAGTATACAACTAATGATGGCTACCAACCCCCATTTTAATTTTGAGGGCTCTTCATCTATCTCTTGTACTAATGCATCCAACCCCTTCGCTATGTTCCTCCCTCTTTGGAGCCCATGCAAGAAAAGGGTAAGGGTAAAATGAAAAAGAGGGGTGATATCATAAGTTATTTCAAAATTCACATCCTCCTTTCCATCAGATGCACATCGTCCTCAAGCTAGTAGATGTCATATGCAGCCCACTTTAGATGACCATTAGAAGAAAGAATTGAGAGAGATTGTCTGTGATTACATAGCTAGATGGTGGTATGATTCTGATATCCCTTCAATGCTTCCCGTTCAGCATATTATGAGCCTATGTTTGATGCCATATTTGTTGTTGGAAAGGGCTTCAAAGGCCCTACTATGCATGAGTTAAGAAAGTCTCTTTTGCGAAAAGAAACTTCCTCCATTGATGAGTATTCGAAAGATTTCAAAATCTTGTGGGAAAAAACAGGATGTACCATCATGTCAGATGGATGCACTAATCAAAGGAACCGCACCATCATAAATTTTCTTATCTTTCGCCCACAAGGAACCATGTTTCTAAAATCAGTTGATGCATTTGATAGGGTGAAAGATGCACAATTGTTGTTTCAGTTGTTGGATGAGGTTGTTGAGGAGGTAGGGGTGGCTAATGTTGTTCAAATCATCACAGATAATGCCTTTAACTATGTTCTTGCTGGTAAACTGTTAGAGGAAAAACACAAAACCATCTTTTGGACCCCATGTGTTGCACATTGCATAGACCTCATGCTTGAGGATATTGGCAAATTAAATTGGGTCATGAACACTATAGAGCATGCCAAAAGCATAACAAAATGTATCTACAACGATTCATGAATTTTGAGCCTGATGAGGAAACACACAAGGGGCAAGGATATTATTAGGCCTGCCATCGCTAGATTTGCAACTCATTTTTTGACATTTCAATCTATGCTTTCCCAACATAGAAACTTGCAAAATTTGTTTTCCAGTGATGAATGGAATGAAAGCCATTGGTCTCATAAACAGGATAGCAAAAATTTGAAAAAGAAAGTTAATGAAGAAATATTCTGGAAAAGGGCAGCAGAAATTGTGAAGGTTGTTGAGCCACTAGTTAAGGTGTTGCGGTTGGTGAATGGGGAAAGATTGGCTATGGACTTCATTTATGAGGCTATGGATTAAGCAAAGAAGCAAATAAAGGCATCATACAAGGATAGAGCAGCTAAATATGGGCCCATTTGGGCAATCATTGATGAAAGATGGAACAATCAACTCCATCGCCCTATACATGCAGCTGGGGTTTTTTCTGAACCCAAGGTATCATTATGAAACTCTAAAGGCAGTTGTTTTGACTGGGGAGGTTAGAGATGGATTGATTGGCTGCATTGACCACATGGTCCCTATGGAGAGTGATCAGCTGGAGATACACCAACTCTTTCAGCAGAGCCACAGGTACATTTGGTAAGAACCTAGCAAAGATTGAAAGGGACGCAGATGAGCCAGGTAAACAAACAATTTAATTTTCAAATTCTTATTTTGTTAAATTGTTTATAATTTCAAAGTTGGATATAATTTGTTGAGCTAACTCATTACACAACTATGTTTTTTGCAGCACAATGGTGGGAGGCATTTGGTAGCCATTGTCCTCAATTGCAGAAGTTTGCAATTCGTATTTTGAGTCAAACTTGCAGTGCTACTGGGTGTGAGCACAATTGGTCTGTCTTTGAGAGGATTCACACGAAAAAGAGAAACTGTTTGGATCAAAATTGGTTAAATGATCTAGTCTATGTCTAATACAACCTCCGGCTCAGACGTAACAAATTGTTGAACAAAAGTCCTGATTCAGATCCCATTGTGTTAGAAGATATTGATCCAACATCAGATTGGGTAGTGGAGAGTCATCCAGCAGAGTTTGATTCTAATGAGGATATTGGTCTTGATTTGGATTTACAAACGGAGGCATTAGTTGAACAAAATGTTCAGTTGAATGCAGATCCACTTATACCAGCCTCAAGCCCAGCCCCAAGTCCTCCAGTTGCAGGCGCTTCCTCTACTCAACCACAACAGAAGCGTATATCTTGTCTATCTCAGCATGCAGCTGTTGCACGGCCTCCTAGTTCTACCACTTCTATAGTTGCAGTTGGAGATGAGGAGGAGGAGAAGCCATGGGTTTCCCTATCTGACTCTGATTCAGAGTCTAAGTCAGATGACGTTGGCTCCTCTAGCAGTAGCCAGTAGTATTGATGACTAGTGATGTTTCATAGTTTACTTTTGTTGTAGAGGCCATTTCTAGCCTCCTTGGTTATGTGTTTTTGTTTTGATCTCTATATCATCATTCATTTATGTATTGGACAGTGCACCGGGTGCCATTTTGATATAATGGATATATTCATGAGTCTACTTTGATCATATGTTGTCTTCTCTCTATATTCTAAAGCTTTGTGTTTGAAAACATGAATGAAAATCTTTAAAATTATGTTTTTTATAAAAAAACAAATATTTAATGTATTTTTTACAACAACCGAGTCATTGAAATCAAACCAGCTGATTCAATACCGAGTCGGAGTCGAAGTCAAAGCCGACCCTCGATCGTTTCCGAACCGGAGTCAGAGTTTGAAAACATTGGTTAAAAACCATAAATACTACCAGTTTTAATTAGCAACTCAAGTAATTCTCCATACAAAGGTGTTATGCCCATACACTGCTCAGGGCTCGAAAGAAGTGGAGAGCCATACTAGTGTGAAAGATGTAAAGTTCAGTGCTTCTTTGGAGGATTGTGTGAAATCATAGTGTGAAAACCCCTTGCTTAAGGAAATCAGAGCACTACCTCTGATTATAGCATGGGAAATTTCACTAGCAAGGTATAATTGTCTTTATGAGGACAAATATATTTCTCCTATACAGGGTCTCCTAGGGCCTAATTCTTATGAAACGTTAAGCAGTCAAAAGCTCCTAAGCCTCCCAGGCCGGTGGTCATGGAAGTGATCGATAAATCGGCAGCGTGGGCATGCTTTCATGGCACTGCTCAAGGAGAGCCTCTGATCAGTGGAGCAGGAGATGCTATCTATCATAATGACTCTCACAGGTTGGAATTCAAAGCTAGCTTAGGTTGTGGTACTAATAATCATGCGGAATTAACGACTTTGAGTTTGAAACTAACCCTCTTGCTTGCTTATGAAAAAAGATGCCAAGATGATTCAAATTCTTTGGGATTCTATTGTTGTCATTAAATGGATGAAAGGGGAATCCATCATAAAAGGTTTCTTGTTCAGACCTATGTATGAGGAAATCATGCCTATGGTACTTGCTTTTGGTCATGTTTCCTTTCATCATATCTGCAGGGAGCAGGACGAGAAGGTTAATGGACTTTCCAAGGCTGGATTATCTCTGGAAGCAAGTCATTAACACATCTATGAAATCGAGGATGGGCAAGCTGCTAAGCATATTCATGAATCTTTTCTTTGAAGAAATCATGTACTGTGTTTCTTGGTTCTGACAATGGCTCGAAAAGCTAATGATAGGAGGCTTTAAAATTTTGTGTTTTCTTGTTGGATCACATTCCTCTGTAAATAAGCTTTTTGAATAGCACAGAATTCTATGTAGAATGATATATGGATATATGTTGAGGCACAAAACTCTATGTAGAATGTTATATGGATATAAGTTGCAGCTAATAGGTATATTGGCTGTACAGCAGCTATGGTTTTTGGTGAGCATGAGGGTTTATGCTTCGCTTTTGAGAATGGGAGATCTCATGGGGTTCTTTTCTTTGTTATATTTCCTGTATCAGGAGGGATAATGGAGGTTATAATAGACATGCTACTCTGCAGGTAAGGATTAAAATTTTGTTTTTACTAATGAAAGTACAACTTTTTTCCAAAGGAAGAAAATGTCTCCATACAACGGGTATAAAAGTAGGAATGTTCAGTTTGATAGATGGTCAAGGTGAATCCCACTGAATCCAACCTTCAACATGAGGATGTGTTAAGGTGATGGAATCTTATAGAGTTGGAAGATTCTCTAGGTAGGTTGGTGGAATTCTGCCTTCAAAATGAGGAAGATGCCAATCTGATAGAGCACCAGTGAAGATACCTGCATCTGAAGATGTAGACAAGCCAAAGTTATGGCATATAATCAAGTTATTATCCTGTAGAATAAGGAAGCATTGCAGATGGCTACTTGAGTGCCTGAATGAATGGTGGATGGTGCCATCGTCTTATATTATTTCTTTGTAAAATTCCTGAGCTGTAAAATTGACTTTTATATTAAGGGGGAGAGGAGATAAAGTCTGAGAAATATAATTTTCATTTTACAGGGGCTATCAGAGTTTTACATTTTAACACTCTAAAATATTTAAAAGTGATAAAAGTTCGTAAAATGTTCACTTTATTTTAGTGACCTGTGACCAATGTAATGCTTAGATATTGCAACTGAGGGTTAGGTGGTTAAAGATATTGTAATGAGACATGATGTGACAATCTATTGTTTCGATGTTTTGGACTTTACTGTGTGGCACTACCACTTTGTACCAACACTGGATATACTATCTTTGTCTCTTTGACCTATTTTTGTTATCTTTCGTTGGACATTAATATGATTATCTTATGTTATCTTATATAAGCTAATGTTTTGGGTACCCAACCAAGTCCCATCTTAGTCGAGTACCCAAAAACATCTGTTTAAGATAAATATCCTACACAGTACAATTCAAAAACATGGAAAAATAAACAAAGACCATGAAATCCTAAATGAGAATGTAACAGAGTGTGAGAAATGTATAGCTGCAGCATAAATAACAATGTGCCTTAGTTCGCCTCCCTCACCATTGGTCATCACACCTTGACATCTTCAATCATCTGACTCAGGGGCCTTTAACATCTTTAGCTCCATTGCCATATTTTATTTTCATATCTCACTCAATCTTTCTTGGTAAGCTATTGATTATTTTGTATTGTGCCATGGTCTTTTATATGTGTCACGGTAGTACTACCACTTGTTTCTTTGTTTCTTTATGTTGTTTTCAACATTTTCTAGGAGTTGTGCTTGCACTCCCACATCATATATATTCTGATTGCACTCTTCTTCAATTCTATTGAGTCTTGACCTACTTTTGTGGTCATTGGTTTGACATTAACAAAATTATCTTATCTTCTCATTCCATCATCATCTCAATGCATGTGTGAACCCTAAATTCTTACTCAAAGATCTTAGTAGTCTCATAATGGATAAGGCTTAATATCTATGTTAAACAGGGACTCGCCCAACCCCACATCCCCCCCCCAAAACAAAAGAACCCATGTACACTGCATTCTTGCATTTTGGGGGCTTGGGGACCCCTAAGAAATGTCTCCAATGTTGAAATTTGGTACCGGAGGACGAGTGGTTCCCTTAGGCTTTGATCTTTGGCCTAGGGAAAAGTGTCCAAAAGATTTTAATTTTTCTCCTAAAGTGACTTTAAGTGATAATGTTACTAAGTCTAATTTTAAAGTGACTTTTATAAAGTCAATGAAAAATAGAAAGGAAAAGTGACTTTGGAAATAAATGACTAAGTGGGTCTTTATTAAAGTGGGGTGAATTAAAAAATAGAAAGTGAATTTAAATGAGCATTTAATCTCAGCCATTGATCTAAATCTATTTCAGCCATTGGATTTAGGGATCACCCAAAAGTCATTT
>APFE030153676.1:75355-93934 GCA_000404065.3 Pinus taeda
TGGGAGAAGGAGAGCAAGAGAGCAAGGGAGATTTCTGGACAGGAAGGAGAAAGAGGCAACAGTTTGGCACACATACCACGCAGCTCTTCAGCAAATCAGAACAGCAGAAAGAACAAGCATACAGCTGAAAGAACCAACAATAAAAGGCAGATTTTTGCTGAGCAAACAGTAAAAGGCAGATTTGTTTTTGCACAGAAATCGAGGCAGCTGATTTTCTGCACAAAAATCGAGGTCCGTACAGCCTGTCTGTACCGTCCGTACAGCCATCCGTACCGTCCGTACAGTTCCCGTGCAGCATTGTGTTGCTGTTTGGAAATTTCCAGTGGGCTGTGAGGCTCAGAAATCGAGATAAGTTGGAAATTTGTTTGCTGATTTTCGCTGATTTTCGCTAAAATTTCTCACTGTAAAAAGGCATTTTCCAGAAATAAAGAAGAGCTCTCAAACTGGTTTTCCCCAAGAGTTGTAGGGGGTTTTTCCAGGGTCACGTTGACCAAAAATATCAGTGTTTTAATGTGTTTTAATGGCTTTTTATTACTGCTGATTTTTATTTCTGCAATTTCCAGCATTCTGTAAATTTTCCAGAATTTGTGTTTTCAGCAAATTTATTTTTTCCAGCTTGTTGAATGTATGGTTATGGGAAAGGGCATTTAACTACATGGGAGAAATAAGGAGAAACTGAAAAAAGGGGTGGGAAAACAGAAATTTTTACATCCAAACTGCTGGGAAGTTCGCCAAGGACTCGGGAACTTGTTGGCCATCCCCAATATGTTCCTGGCAGATTTTAGGGCTATTCTAGACAGATTTAAAGGATGTCTTTGGCAGATTTCAAGGATTTTATAGGCAGATTTCAAAGATATTCTAGGCACATATCTTCACTTTTGACAATCTTGGACATTGAAAATTGGACATCTTGATTATTTTTCCCATCCATTATTTTCTTATAGCAGTGAGTCTAAATCTATTGTACAAGTTGATGCTCAAAACATGGGTTTTGTATCATGGGTTTCAATTTGGATTTCTAATGATTTAAATATTGTATTTTCAGCAAACAAACAAAGCCTCCACATCAAGAAAACAGGAAATGCAACATTTCAATTGGGCTAATCCTTGTAAGTTATCTCTTGTTCTTTTCATTTTTCCGGTCATTTCAAGCTTTTTAAATATTATGCATGGTTCCAAGAGCCATTCAAGTCCAGTGCCTTCCATCATGCCACCTCAAAGCATTGTGAAAACAAACAGATAGTAGTGACTTGGATTGGGCCCACTAAATATTTGAAATAAATTCCGATTCAATCACCTTTTTATCTGAATATAAAATCTAGGCTTTTTTAATAGAACCAAAGTGTTTTTATTGTAGGTTTTCAGCAAATGTCACATGGTTCGGGTTCGAATTCAAATTGAATTACAATTAAGTTCGATTCAAGTTCGAATTTTTCGATGAGGTTCGTATGAGGTTCACCATTAGGTTCGTTCATGTATATAATTTTAAAAATATATATAATAATTAAAATTACATAAATCTTTTATATTCATTTATAATTAATATATATTTATAATTTTTATCATATACTATATCAATAAATTTATAATTTTCCATAAATATAAGTTATATTATTTTATGATATTTCTTAAAACAATAGCCCACTTACTTTCGTTAATGTAATATAATTTAAAATATATTAAAAATAGTTCTCGTAAAAATATATAATTTTTAAATTATGTTCACTTAGCTTTATTATTATAATAATAATAATAAATATACATTAGCCCATTGTAAGCCCGAGAAGCAACATGTATAAGTTCACTCACTTACTTTTCCATTCCTTTCTATTAACGGATGGGTTCAACAAAAACAGAAATAGAAATATGGGTTTAGCGTTCAACAATACTGGGTTCCCAGGATGGATTTTTCTTTGTATGGCGGTGGGAGAAAACCATAAATTCAAACGCCAAGACACACTTGCATCGAATTTAAACTCCACCGTTAATTTCACTCGACTGCCGACAAACCGGCAGGACCCACAGGACCCAGGGTCGGTCTCTGTTTCGATTTTGTGGAATGAGGAGTGTTCGGAGCCTAATAATGTTGACGCGTAAAAATATAATGCTTTTAACACATTATAATGTATGTACGCAGATTTCGATACTGCAGTCTGCAATATATTATAACCATGATTTCGATACTGCAGTCAACGCTTTAGAAAGAAAATTTGAACCATGATTCGGAAATCGCGCACACGCTCATTGGGAGATTGGGACGATTATATGGAATACTGTCCAAGTTAGGACACAGCGGCAGGAATGGAACCTTCTCGAAACTAAACCTTAGGGTAATAACAATATGAATGCCGTTATAATAATAATGCACGCAGCAGGAACCTCGTTATAATAATAATGCACGCAGCAAGAACCGAACCTAACCGAACCTTCTCGAACCTAAACGACCCTTAATTTTTTTTTTGAAATTCGCTGAATTTCGGACCTCAACCTTTAGGTTCGACGAACCCTGTGACAGAGGTTTTCAGCACCTGCAAAAGTCCGAAGAGCTTATTGAGCAGGGAATGTCTTTTAAGTTTTATCATAATCATTATTAACAAGAAATCTGATAAAGAAAAGATGCTACAAAGACAGTTCTCTATCTCATATGTAACATCCTCTTCTAATTAAATTGCCCAAGGGAGGACAAAGTAGCCTATCGAACCCTGTAGGCTAGTCATTTGTAAAGGGGGAAACCCATTATTTGATGTTATTGAGATAACATTAAATAATTTGGGGAAAATGGAGGAAAACTTGTAATAGAAGTCAAATTTTGGGAAAATGGAGGGAAACTTATGAGCCACTGAAAATTTAAAATTAGAAGGGAAAAACCCTAAAGGAAATCTATAAAAAAGAGAGAGAAGATTCATTTTGATCATTGTAGATTGTTGATCTTTCTGATTTGTGAGCTGAGGCTCTTGAGGGTTTTAACTTTTAAGACCCCTTTCTTTTGGTTGGTTTCAATTGTCAAAGATTCCACCTTAGCCAATCCATCTATCTCTTTACTCTGTCTAGCAAATTTCTGAGCCAAACTTCATCTATTTTTTGGCAACAAGGGTTTCTGAGGCAATATCTGAAGCAGCAGTTTACCTTCAAGGAATATATTGTAGCAGTGTGGGCTTAGAAGGCAGAATTTTGTGGCAGCATGGACATCTGAGGCTTTGTTCTGGGCAGCGAGGGTCCATGAGGCCACTCTCTCTAGGAAATCTCCTATTCCGAGCAGCAAAACATCCCTGAGTCATTGACTAAGGTTGCAGCCTACCCTTAGATACTTTCTGTGGCAGCGTGGAGCTTACAAGGCCGAATTCTTGGACAGTGCAGACTCCTAAGGCATTACTCTGAGGTAGTGAGGGTCTGATGTCATTCCTACTGTGGTTGTGGGATACCCCTGAAGTACTCATTATGACAGCAGCCCATCCTTAATGTCATTGCTAAGGTAGCAAACTCAGTCCTAAGGCAGTAAGGCTCTGTTGATGGCAGCGGAAGTGCCAATTGTGACGGCAGCACTTTCTGAGATGACAATTATGACAGCGAAATCCTGTTGAGTTCTAGTCTGTGGCAGCGAAAGATTACTAGCAACCTGGTATTGAGTTGAGGGTAACGGTAGGCTGGAATTTCCTCTGTGCGTCAGTGGATTAGTACCACTGAGGCAGCGAGGTAGTGAGGGGATCCCTTCCCTGTAGCAGCGAAGTGGGAACCCCCGTTCTGAATTAGCAAGAGGGCATTTAGGGTTGTGGAGAACCTACAGGCCTGTATAGATTCCCTGAGCCAACAAAGGTCAAGCCTTCGAGGTGCTGATAATAGAAATACACAGAGGCCGTGAGGAATAGGAGGATCTGGTTGAGGGGGACTAAAGCAACAAGATCCAAATCCAAGGTAGCTAAGCGATCTAGGGAACCAGGACCATAGCTGACTGTAAGGTCAAACCAGTAGCATAGGGACAACAAGGACTGTTGATACAATTAGTACTAATTTGTCAAATTAAATTACAATGTGTTATTGGAAGGATCATGGACTTGTACCCTACTGTTGAATTGGCTTTATTTGTATGAGTTGTTGGTGGAATCAAATACTTGTTTACACTGTTTGAGCATTCAAGAATCAATACTATCTCTGTTTGCATAAATTGGAGAAAAATTGTGCTACTAGTTAGAATACAATTTTTGTCATGTGTTCTTTCAGATGCTAAGGGTAAATTTTCCCCAAGGAATATTACATCATATACCCTTCACGGACCTTATTGCAAATTGAAAAATAATTACAGTCAAGTTTCCTACAGCTAAGCTGCAATTTGCTCGTGTTTAGTGGCCAATGATGGAATGTCACTCAACCCTTTATTAAATTGCTTGAGCTTTTTCAGAATTGGCAATTGTAACGGCTATGCATAATATTATATAGTATAGCTTGTTATGCTTACAAGTTTGAAGCAACCACAAATGTTTATGGTGAATTCTGAATTTTTTATCTTCCTTATTTACATATATA
Source organism: Pinus taeda (assembly GCA_000404065.3). Classification (NCBI taxonomy): domain Eukaryota; kingdom Viridiplantae; phylum Streptophyta; class Pinopsida; order Pinales; family Pinaceae; genus Pinus; species Pinus taeda. The sequence continues at coordinate 79,877 of APFE030153676.1, forward strand.
TCAATTGGGTTTAGCTTGGGTGGTTGGGAGAAATATTGTTATCCTCCCCTCCCAGGTTCAATTCCTGCATGTGACATGTTGAATTCATATTGAATATTTCTTGTAGTGGCTTTGAGCCTTGTTGTCTAAGCAATCATTTGAGAACTAAAGCATTTTTGTTCCTCATATGGAATACAAAGATATTATATAATAATATATATATAATATATATATATATAATATAATTTATTGTTATTCCCTGAAAATTGGGAGGTGAACTCTAGCCGTCCTAGGGATGCATCACCCCGTCCCCATCATTCCTCCGTCCTGAAAATTAGTGCCACATAGCTAAATATTCTACCTAGAAAGTGTCAATACATACCAGGAGAGAAGCTAGTTAGATCAATCTGGGTAAACACTCAGAACCTTAACATATGAATGGTGTTTAAAGATATACTTCCAGATCAATCAACAGTAAACAAACAGGGTGCATGAGTAGCTACGCATCAAATTCACTAATGAAATGAGAGAATAGCAATCATTTGGATCATAGATGCTTGTAGTCATAGTAGGCAATAAATTATGATATAATCACAGCACGTGGAGGTACCTTGACCATGAAATTTAGTTGAATTCTCTATTCAAGATTGCCAATAAAAGCATATTGTGAGATCATCGAAGGAAGCAATTGGATGTTCAAGCCATGTCATTAAGTGTCTCCAACCAATCCCAGATGACAGAAAAAGAGGAATGGGATATTGCAACTTTGTAGAAATCAAGACTAAAATTTGTAAGGTATGTGAGAGATGCTTCGTTTGCCTCAACCCATGTGAACAATGGATTGATGAAGTTAATATCAGTGTTGCACTAATCTCGATTAAATCGGAAAACTGCGATTTTTTCAAATCGGCGATATTATCAGCCGATTAAATCATATATATATATATATATATATAATATATATATATATATGAGGAGGAGAAGGTGACCCAAGCTACCCCCGCGTCACAGTAGAGGACGTGGTCTACCTCTTGTAGCTCCTAGTTCTTCAACTTCTAGAGCAGAGCAAAGTCTACAGCCAACTCCACCGACATCTACATCTAGAGGGGCAAAGGAAATCAGTAATATTAGACTTTAGTTATTTGGTTCATTTCATTGTATATGACATTATGACTCATGATATGAGATACATTATTATAATTTTTGTTGATATTTTGAGGCTGAGTTGGGAGTCATGAGTCAGGACTCACTATTCAGGACATAATTCACTATTATGTGTGTTGTGGCACTAGAAATGATATTAAACATCTTATATATTAATTCTTTTATCATATTATGTGTCAATGTATTTATTTTATGTCGTAGATGCTTTAGATATTAAAAAAAAATGAATATTTTTTGTGTGTTACGATTTTTTCCCGATTTTTACGATTTTTCCCCACGCAGATTTAATCCTGATAATGATTAGTGCAACATTGGTTAATATAGAATTTTGTCTGTAATGCTCTTCTCTATATAAATAGTCGATGGCAAAGAGAGATGTTTCCCTTCCCTCGTGTTAAACTTGCCTCCTAGAATTTTACCAAGCACCCATGGAAACAAGGGCATTCCCATAAAACTATCAAAATAAGTGTGATTTTGGACATAATATGCATCATACCTATGCCACATGAGGGATGCATGCACAAAGACCTAGTCTTATTCAATAAACACAACACAGAAGATAAATGAGACCTCATACATTAGAATTCCAATAAACAATAGCATAAGACTCGGGACTAATATAATGACCTGGCTACCAAAGAAACTCTAAAGCCAATTACTCTGCAAATGCTAAAGAAGCCCAGTGAGAATGTTGTTGGGTTTGACCCACACCAATGTTATGTCTTAAGAAACAATGTTAAGAGGAAGAAGTATATAGTGAGGCTTGTTGTACTGAGTTATTTTATATCCAAATCTACCACCATTAAATCGAATCGAAAACAAACAACATCATTATTTTTGGGTTGTCTAACATGAATCAGGACAATCATAGCATCCTTTGCCAACTAGTTAGTCAGTTACATAGAAAACTAACAAGTCTGTAGCACTTCCCATTGTTGGGAGTTATCCAATCTTATGAGAATCAAGCACCTAAAGGAATCCTTCGTAATACTATTAAAATTTGACAGCTTAGGGATGAATTTCTCCTAGAAGAAATCATATATTTCAATTATGTTTGAACCACCTATAATAAAATTTCATTTCTAACAATTTTAATATCATTTTCCAAAAATAGTAAGTCACATCTCAATTTGGAAGTGACTTTCCAAAAATATAAAGTCATGTCTAAATGATCAAGGATGATCTCGACATATGGAATTCATTTTAAAATCAAATCAATCATGATTATTCAGGTCAAAAATTAATATTTTTATCCTTACTAGTATTATTATTATTATGATACTGTTATTTATAAAATAGTCTAAAATCATTTACCTTTAATGGATTAATAAAAATGAATTCTCTCATGAAATAAGTAAATTAAATTGAGAATTTCTTATTTGACAAATTGAACCTCTATCTTGGAATAAAATAGTAACTCCACACTTAAGAGAATGTAACTCTCCCTCACTAATTCAATGTATGACTAAAGTGTAACTTCTCATTAAATGCACTTGTAACTCCCTCATTCAATTCGATTTGTAACACTTACCAAATACTCTCTCTCCCCCTGATTTGAATTGTAACTCCTCAAGACAAGTGTATCTCACACTTTATTCTTGGGATGAGTTACATTTCTCCTCAAGTAACTCCTCCCCCTCATTGAATTCAATTCTCCTATTATTGGTTCAAAGAATGAATTCATTTTGTAACTCTCATTTCTCATCTATTTAAGCAAGAGCAACATGTTCATTGTGAAGGAAGAGAGCTAGAGTTGAATGTGTGCAAGAAAAGTGTGGGAGCAAGTGAAGAGTAAGAGCAAGGGAAGAACTAGAGCAAGTGTGTAGGACAAGATCTAATCAAGAGGAGGGAATTTTCCAGCAAAGAGCAAGAGCACTTCAACTGCAAGTTGATCAAACATTGGTGACTTTATTCATTCTCATTCTCTCTCTCTCTATACTCTGCTAAACAATTGAAAAAATCTAATAGAAGAAGAATCATTTGGGGTTTCCCCTTGTGGGTTTTGCCCTGGTCATTTGACCTCTCCAGTGTCTCATATTTGTGTTTGGCTGTCTTCATATGATCCTTAAATTTATGTTTTATCTACAATCGCTATTCTGAAAAGTTGTCACGCAGAAATCTACATTATAAGTAATTGTAACAGCATAGTACATTCAATTTTCTACAACGTACATTCAGTTTTCTACGAAGTACATTCAACTTTCTACAAAGTGCATTAGTTTTCTGCAAAGTACAATCAGTTCCATTCAGTTTTTTACAAAGTACATTAAATTTTCTGCAGGTACAATCAGTTTTCTACATAGAACTTTCAAGTTTCTGCTTAAGGAGAAATAAAGAAATAAAAATAAAAATAAATAAACAACCAAACAAGGAAGAAACCCAAAAAAAGAAGAAGAAAAAAATCTGCATAGAACTTTCAGATTAGAACAAGTTTGTAGCACTTTCCATTGTTGGGAGTTATCCAGTCTTATGAGAATCAAACACCTAAATGAATCCTTCGTAATACACTAATATATATCATTCAAAATGGGTAAATGTTAACTGGATATCCATATGACTGTAAGTCAGAGTCTGCATAAAAACATAGTCAAAATCGACAAGATGAATTCAACATGAGGCAAACATGATCTGTCCTGGCACTAATACAAATAGTCATCAGTATGTTTATGATTAAAATGCCAAAGACTATTTGTATTCACAATTCTTAAATGTTCAACTATTCTGATGTTTCCCACATTTGTTTTTGTCAAGGAGAAAAGTCCAAGAAGGCATAGATAGTCATTTGTAAATTTCTATAGAATGGGATTTCAGCAAACTCACACCTACCATATATCTTCGTCTAATTGTAGGAGACTATTAGAGAATGGGTACCTTTGGCAAACAAAGCTTTCACATGTAAAACAGAAGATTCCAACATTATAGTTTATACCCAATGCTTTTGAGATCTGAAATACATTTTGAGAGGACCGAAGTACCTTCTTTGTGCATCAACACCCCAGACACGGATTTGACGATCATAGACAGCAGTTTCCTGGTCAGTCAATACCTCTCCATCCATGTTGAAAGCAACAACCTGCAACAAACAAATCCCTGAAGCATCAGCCTAAGAAATGAAAGCCAAAAAATTGACAGGAAAAGGCCTTTCAGAATATTATTAAATTACAGCTTAATGCAAGAACATTAGAGAATTCTAGAGTCTGGACTCTAAATAAAATATTTTAAGGAAGACAACTAGCATAGCTAGTGCAAATAAAATTTTAAATTAACCAGCAACTACAGCATATATCACCATAGCCCAACTGTTTTTGTCATTCACCTTGCCAATCTCTTCAATCAGGTTCTTTCCTTTGGCTTCCCCTCATCTTGGACCGCTAATATCTTCAATCCTATCTAATAGTCTAGGACTAAAAGAACCCTTGTAATTAATTGGACTCTACTACAATTATCCATAGAGTAGCCAAGTTTTTTCCTGCAGTTCTCAATGGTTACGTCACCAAATGGGACAGAGCTCAGAAACTCCAAGAAAGAGGGTAAGCTGATTTCGGAAGGAACAATTGGACTTGTGATCACATCTTCACCCTTGCAGCCATGATGAAGCAGGTGAAAGCCGAGAAGCATAAAGTTTACTGAAGTTTTGTGAACTTAAATAAACTTTAAAATTTAAAGCCTTCGATGCTATTCCTAGACACATCTTATTCCAAAGCCTCAAGACGTGGGCTATCATGATTGGTGATCTCCTTCATTATGACAATACATGAGATGATTGTAGGATCTCCAAATGAGGCAAAGCTAAGAAACTCCAGGCAAGAGGGCAAGATGATTTTGGAAGGAACAATTGGGCTTGTGATCATATGTTCACCCTTACAGCCATGGTGGAGTGGGCTAAAGCCAATGAGCATAAAGTTTATTAATGTTTTATGAACTTACATAAACTTAAAATCTTAAATACTTCAACATTACTCCTAGACACATCTTATTCAAAAGCCTCAAGACTTTAGGTCTACCATGATTAGTGATCACCTTTGTTATGACAATATATGAAATGATTGTAGGCCAAATTTAGACTAGTGATGGTTTCACTGATGATGTCTATGGCACCATCGGTGTATAGCACGGCTGTCCTCTCCCTCCTGCACTCTCTGGTATCTACATCAATGAGCCTGAAGATCTTTTCCATAAGTCCCTTGGTGACACAAATAATTGCAGCCTCTTTGGGATCACCATTGCTATTCTTCTTTTTGTAAGTAATATTATTTAATTGTATCATACAATTTCACGTCTCTTGAGGTAATTTGATGTTCTCGTCTATTTCTTTGACAATCATGGGTTACAAGTCAGCCATGGGAAAAACAAAAGTTATGACATTCCACATGTCCAAAGGAGGAGTCACTTTCAGTTGACCTCCTTCATAACAGTGTCAATGAATGGAGCTTTTGACATCATACACTAACCTTGGAGTACTGTTCTATAGCCATATCTTCACCATGGCACCAGCAACTGAAGCACAATGGGTAAAAGGTATGCTGCTTTAACATCACAGAGGCAAAGCTTTGTGAGATACAGTATCAGAATACCCGAACAAAGATCCACCTCTTCCATACTATGGTAACATCTTCCCTACTTTATGGCTGTCAAATTTGGGATTCCAATTTTGAGAAAGCCTGGATGGTGCTGCTCCAAGAGACTATTAGTGACAATCTTATCTAAAACCACTTCAGCTAGAGAGATTAATCCACATTGTATCATCTATCATCCTAACAAGTCCTTTGTTCCCTATTAGTATGTTGTTTCATGTGGTTGTAATGCTTCATAATGTTCAATGCGCGGAAAATACACAATCACGACCTAATAGATATCCCTTTTTGGCTTTCCAATCCTAAATGCAATCCACAACATAGGGGCGTGATTTCAACCAGTACACAAAAGCTTCTAAAGGGATTCTTAATGAGATTTATAAGGCCTACCTAAAAGTAACCTGATCAATCCTAAGGAGACCTCACTCTAAAACTTCAAATTTATGATAATCATTTTCTCGATGTGCAGAATGACATCATTGCGATCCCAAGATGCATTAAATTAGAATTATCATTGAGTTTGAGATTTCCAATGGCCAAGCTTCAAGTTTGCTCTCTTTAGCTCCATATTAAGTTAAATCACCCCCTTCCACGATAATGTCAAAGGTGTAGACTCTTCAACTCAAAGCATGGGACTGATGATCATTTTGTTTTTAGCTGCCCCACCTACTATGAGGTTTGTGGCAGACTTCATTGTTTTTTGGTACATCAAATTAGCTTGTCGAGAAACTGTTACCCCTCTTTCAGTACATATGAGCAGATTCGGTTTTAGCAGCACCATTGTAAGCCCAAGGAATGCAAGTCTAAAGCCCTGTAAAAGCCCTGTGGGGTGATTTTTATGTGAAAGTGTGTCCTAGATCCCTGGTGTGGACAGTCATGGCCAGTCTCCTTAGCTTCATTTACATGGTGCTTGATTTTAAATTTTTATGGCACTACTGACATCCCCCTGGTGGGCAGTAACTCCCTACCTTGACGGGCATCTTTATGTGTTGGGGTGGTATGCAGGCATCCTAGAGGTGGAACTATTTGGCCTTATGATTTATGGGACCACTAAATGTCTAGCCCTGTAAAGGTGATTGCTTATTGTACTTTTCCCTTCATTCTCCCTTTTATCGCTACGCACCTACATATTCCCCACTTGGTTTCCTTGTTGAGTTTGTAACAGTTCTTCATTATGGCATTCTCACATTCTCCAACAATTTGCAGTTTCCAAGGTAGTTTGCAAATCTCGGTGTACAAGTTCCTGGAGGATCATTGGTCAAAGTGCTCAAATGAAGCAACAAATTTTACTCTTCCCATGCCATCTGGAAATTTTCTAGAGGAAGATATGTTCAATCAAAGGGGTCATCCTAGTTTCATGGCACATGTGAGTTTCCAAAGGCATTTTGGAGGTCATTCCTTTGTTAGATGGCACAAGTGAGCAGTCAATTGGCATCTAAGAACTTTTTCCAACAAAACCCAAGTTCTGGATTTTTCATGCAAGCAAGGGCATTGGAGATCTACACTTTGGGTCTACTTTTCTAGGGGGTAGACCACACATGTGAAGGCTAGGTGAGCCTTCCAAGCATCAAGTGAAGTCAAGTTGATCCAAAGTGAAAGGCAATATACCAAGAAATAGAAAGAAAGCATCTATTTTCAAGCAAAAGGGGCCAAGTCGAGAAGGAAACATTGAACCTTCTAAGGCAAAACATTGAAGGTTTGAAGGCAAGTCAAGGAAATGTTGGCCATGGACAAAATATAGCTGTTGAAGTTTTAGTGGGCCTCTTCTCCAAGCAAAGAACCTTTCTTCAACTCAAGTCATCCTCCTATGTTTGACGTCACTTTATTTATTAGGGGTTTTATAACCCATTTTTGAACTTGAAAAGTCATGACTCATTTCCATGCTTCATGGAAGTGCCTTGACTTGTAGTATGGGCATGGGCCTTCATTTAAGGCATGTTTTGAAAGATAATGAACAATATTTGAGGCTTTATTGGAATCGTTTTAAAGGTGTCGTCCCCCTTTTGTGGGAAATTTCTAATCTAAAACTTATTTCTTCACTGTAAAAAGCGAACTTAGTTTTTGACTTCGTCTCTAAGTATTTTGTGGATGACAACCCATTTTGGAGAGCAAAAGGAGAACAAATGTTGAGAGTCTCATCTATAAATTTATAGCTCTCCCTCCTTAGAAAACCATGTTGTGAAAATGTGAGATCCTAATGCTGTAATTAAAATTTCTTTGATGAAAACAACTTGTCTTCAATTTGTGGATTGGCTCTTCTATTCTTTCTCTTCTTAGCTCTTGCAAAGATTATTGCACTTTATAAGATATTTAGCTGGTTTTTGTTTAAGTTAAGCAAAACGTTAGTGGATCAATCTATTGAGGGGATACTTAGTCACTTGGAGAAAAAGGTCTAGGACACTAGGCCTCAGCTTTTTCCTGTTGAGCTAGAGATTTTGAAATCTGAGTTTTGGACAAACACTTGTCAGGGTTCCTCCTTAAAGGATTAAATCTCTCTAGTCTCATAGTTGATCCATTGGTTGAAGGTGCTCCACCAAAAGAATTGCTCCTAGTTGGATTTTGGCACCAATAAGAGTCTTTGATAACAGTGAAGGAAACTAGTGGAAACACTTCAAATTCACTTATTGTCCAAATAATTCAAGGGCTTATTTAGGGAGGGTTGTGATCACAACCCAGCACAAAGAGGTAATTAGAGTGGCACAAGGCAAGTCATATCTTCACCCCATCTAAAATTTTAAAATCCAAAAATATTTTCTCAATTTACTTGTCTAATTATATTTGAAAACAAAAAATCAGAAAAAAAACTAAAAACAAAACAAAACAAAAAAAATCATTTTATCTTGAGTTTTCACTGAAGATAAAAATGAAAAATAACTTAAGTTTTTCATCTTTAAGCTCGTTTGGCACTTGGGATTTGCTACAAAGACTTACCTAATTGGCCCAAGAAAGGTATAGTCGCTTGTTTTGTGTGAATAAAACTAAATTTCATCAAAACAAGTTGTTGTCCAAGGATTTGCAGCTCTGCAACAGCAAGTTACAGCTCCATGTTACAAGATAAGACAAGCCCCCTTCAAGGGGATTTGACATCCAAAGGTATATCTCTTCAACCCTCCTCAATTTTCTTATTTTCAGGACCTATATGAATATCGTTTGAAATAGAAAATCCATCCCAAGCTTGTTGGGATCAAAAATATACAAAGATCAAAAATTTGGGTTTTCACCCTAGTGGGAATTTGACTCCAAAACTTAGTAGTATTTTCCAGATTTGCATGTCCCATGGAATATTCAGTGTTTTGAGGTGCTAGTAGGGTCACTGGAAAGCCATTTCAGTGTACTAACATCTCCAACGATATTCATATTTTATTTGCACATTTTTAGGGTTGTGGGTGGCCTTGAAGTGGGCCCTACCTTGCTAGTTTCTACATTTTTTTGCAGAATTACAGATTTGCAGGTTATGAACAACAAGCGAAAGAGTTATTTCCAGCCACCTACCAAGGGCATAATCAATGGCAATCATATCCAAGTTGGTAAGGGCTGTCTTACACTCAATCTTGTGCTTTGTCAAGGGTTTACTCTTAAGTTTATTGAATGTCCTGATTGCTGATCTGCAATTTTCTTTGGTAAAATATCATTTACAAATTTGCAATCATCTGAACTAACTCCTAGACCCCACCACCAAATAGAGATTTATAGGCACTAGTCTATTAATCTTGTGGCGGAGTGTTTGTTTGTGTAGAGAAGCCTCCCATGGCTTTTTAGGAGTTGGCCTAAAAAGTGGAGACTCTTGTCGAGGTGACAATGGGCACTTGTCATGTGTGGTGCCACTTTAGCATCTTTGCTATAACCATGGCAAGATTGACAATCTGAGTGGTAATGGAACCTTCATGTGGCACAATGATCAAAGATGTCTTTTCTTATTTATTCAAGAAGCACTTCATCTAAGACAAAAAGCTTCTCACATATAGCTCTCACCATATACATTGCTAAAATTTGATTATATCCCACTTCCAACATCAAGGTGTGAATTGTGAAAGCCCTATTGAACATGACAACATGTCACTTCTAAAAGGGTTGTTTAACAACAACAATTGTCAAGGCCTCATCCAACAGCGAATCATACCCTCATCACTCTCTCTTACCTTCTTTGGCCTTAAAAGGTTGGGGAGATTGTCCATAGCTTCCAAGCGAGTTGAACTTTCTGGCTTCCAATGCCTCTATGGAATTGTTCTCCCATTTCCCCATACCCTATACAGTGTGAAGTGTCATTAGTCTTGGACTAATCTTGATTATTTCTCTCATTTCTTCTCTCTTTCCCTTTCTTTCAATTTCTCCAATTATTTAATGGGGAGATGTGGTAGGCATTCCCCTTACTCTATCTTATTATTGTACCTTTTAACCAATCCTAGTGACCTTTTTGGCCATTTGTAAATAATTTTAGACGTGAGACTTGGTGTACTTCCTAGATCTTACAAATAAATGTTGATCACTTATAGAAATATTAAACTTCCGATTTATTTTAGGCTATAAGCCAAATACTACATTATCAATTTTCGTTTTGCCTTAATTGATTTGATAAAATATGACACGAAGTTCACAGTACCATGATTCTGAGTGCTAAACTAATGCTATTGTAGTGTTTGAAATGGTTAGGGTTATTACTTACATCAAACCTATTAACTTAGTTTTTTAGTTAACTTTAATAAATGCATAGCTAAGCTCATTTAGTATGTCTTTATGTTTAACCTAGAGTTTGTTAGATAGATTGACCATAAACTTGACTAACTTATGAAATTTATAGGGAAGTATGCAAAAGCTTAACAGCAAAAGTGTGAACCACAAAATGTCCTATTACATGTCATAGATATGTGATGTCATTCTATTATCATATTGAACAGAAACAAATTCCTCACTCTAAAAATAGGGATGGACGGGGTTCACTATGGGCAGGAAACTAGGTATATGCATCTACATAAAACAATAGGACAGAGAAATGCAAAGAGAAGGTGACACCATAGGAAACAAGGAAGGAAATGGGAAAGGCAATTTCTGAGGGAAGTAGAAAGGAAATTCTGTTATTAAAAATCACATCAGCCTCCACCGGTGTGTACTTCTTTTGTGATTCTACCTTGAATGTGGGGTGCGTTATAGACAAAAACACATTAGTTAAGTATGTTCTCAGCTGAAAACTACTAGAAACTTCAAGCTTCTTCTCAATACACACTAGGTGCTTTCCAAATCATTACGGAAATGCTCTAGAAACGGTGTCCAAATCCAGAATGGTTTCCAAAGCCAGAAGTCCATCCTAAGGCTGCCAGAAACTGCTTCCTAGATTCATTGATTCATTTTGTAATTTATATTATCCAAACCATCAATCTTCCTGATTTCATGTGCCAGGATTTCTTTGGGCATGTTTTATAATCACATCATAGCTTTGCATTTGCAGCTATGATCTATGTCATATAAGGCTATAAATACCCACTCAGTCAATTTGTAGTTACCAAGGATGTGGAAGGAGACTTCTCTTTCCAAAAGAGGTTCATAAGACAGGGACTTGTTATGACATTTTGCATTCATTCATTTATATTTACTTCACCTACAATTAATCTATTATGTTCAAGGCCCTTCGCTTAACTCCATGCATTCCATTCTTTCATATTAAGCACAATTCCAGTCCTTGCGTAACTTTGATTCATCCCATTATTTCATCATTCAATGCAAAGCCATGAGTGGTAAACATGCACATCGTGGCATTCAGGCCATTTCCATGGAGCTGCCATAAAAGTTGCCATTGTCAGGTTCACTTGGGAATTTTGACAAAGATTTTGAGGACTTGTTGACAGGTATTGCAGAATATAGACCACTGTTAATTTCTACGACCACATAATTGCTTGAAGATTCTATTCGAAACAGATATTCATGTTGGCCTTCCGAAAAATTGGGCTCCATTTGACCGTAATAGGATCATTGCTCTAAGGCTCGCAAATGAGGAAAAAGATGATCTACAGTTAACAATCACAGTATTCTTTGGATAGAATATATTTCAAAGTTTTTTTGTTGATTGGCCAGAATTAAAGCATTTTCCAGCCAGAGAGTTAGAACACTTAAAATCAATGCAACATAGGAATAGAAGTTAAAGTCAGGATCGAGATTTAATTCTAGAGGTGGCCTGTAACAATGAAAGTTTCAGAGGACTAGAGAAATGCAGTGAGATGATACAAAGTAATCAATAATAGGCCAACTCAGCCAAAAGTTGTTCAAACAGTCATAAAGGTATGTATGAAGTGGCAGAAACATGTTCCTCCTAGAACATTTCCGCAAAAATACACATTTTATGCATTCACCCATTCTTTTCATCTCTTGGTCATATTGCCTCTAAAATTACTTTGTTTTCCACGCACTCGAACACTATACTGGAAATTGACTGGATGCTACAACTCAATTTGCATTAAACCAAAACTAGGGCAATTTCATATGCAATTTTTATGTTTGACAGCCTTCTGGGATAATGTGGAGTCTAGACCCACGGAACTCGACTTAATTGACTATTATTACTCTCGGCCTTCTGCACTGTACACGTTTACAGCTAAATATAGTTTTGGTACAACTTGATATGCTATTTCTAATCAGGTTGAAATTTGCTTTGCAATGAACAAGGTTTGGGATGGCAATTTCATCGGTTGCCCCCAAAGTAGGGCATGCTATTTTTAACTTGACATACAGATTGGCCCTCCTAACTTTCATATCAGCAGCCTCACTCTCAACACAGGGGCAACCTCTCTCTTAGCACAGGACGAATACGAAGGCTAACAAAGTCAAGCATGAGATTTGAACTCTGAGTAACCTACAAAAGCAAATACACTCGGAGACCGAGCATTTGAAACTAGGGCATCTGGATCTAGATCAGCAATAGAAACTGAAACCAATTCAGGAGATAGAGTATATGCAACTAATTTCACCGAAGCCCAAAGCCGAACATGGACATAAGGCAAATGGGATTCAAGAACTCCACGCTAACTGGAATTACAATTCCTGTCCGCATTCGAATCTTTAGTGCATATAGAAGGGTGGAAATGGTAAAGCTGGAGGGCAGTCAAGGCTTGGCTACGTTGGTGGCTCCCCAACAGGGTGGTTTGGTTTTCCCCCATCCGCATTTAAGTTTCGTGAAGAAAACTGTGGGTCAATTTAGAATCTTTAACAGCTAAAGAGAGGAGGCATGGTCGGCCGAGTATAAACGCAGTGGAGGATTGTCCGCTTCTTATTGGCTCGGGGAACAGCTAAACACTTGACTAGCTAGTATTTACGCCATATAGTTCTATGATGCAAGCATAGTCTGAAAGTGGGACTGGCAAACTCCAGCAAACGTGGGTACGAGATTGTAGCACTCTCCGCGTGGGTTTTAAGAGTTCTGCATCGACCTGTCAAAATTTACCCCATCCTACTGACCCAATATATCTAGGAATGGTTGGCATGGTCATAGTGTTACAGGAAAAGGAAACAATGAGAACCAAATAAAATGGAGAGGGAGAGGTTTGAAGGTTCTGATCCTTGCCTTATGGGTTTGCTGCTCCTCTGCTACTTGCTTTATTCTGACGCCTACCCACCTCCCTCCTATTTTCTTTGAGCTTTCATATGCCAATTCTCTACCTTGGAAGAGATACGTCTTTCGCAAGGAACACGAGCTATCAAACTCTTCCCTCCATTTGTTTTCGTGGTTTACCTCATTATAACTACATACCTCATAAGGAGGCGCGCGTCAAACTCTTCCCTCCATTTGTTTTCGTGGTTTCCTTCATTATAACCACATACCTCATAAGTGGGCACGCCACATTGATTGAAGGAAGCCACATTGATTGAAGGAAAGTTTTCATAGTGTGAGAGTGAATTAGAACTGTAATGTAAATTCCCTCCATTTGTTTTCGTCTTATGACTACATACATGCCTCCTAATTATGGACGCCGCTTCAAATTTTTCATATTATGATGGTTAATTAAAACTGTAAGGTAAAATTGAAAAGATTAAATTTGTTCATTTAGAGTTTTTATTTTCAACAAAAGTGATGTTTTAGGTTTTTGTTTGTTTTTTAATTAATGATTAAGATGATAGAGTAAATTTAGCAATGACTAAAGGAAGGTTATTAATATCCCGTAAATTTTAATTAATAGTTTAAAATTAATATCTGGTAAATTTTATAATTTTAAGTAAATTGAAGGAGATAAATATATCATAAGATCATTTAAGACTGGATGTGATTGAATTTTAAAATATTTAGAAATGTTTTATTTTATTCTCAATTATGGAAGGAAGTTTGGAAATATTTTATACTTTTTTAAGTATGGGAAAT
>APFE030153676.1:112509-137691 GCA_000404065.3 Pinus taeda
TGTATTGTGTAACAGAGGTGGAGATACTTGTGAGAAGTATTATGCTGTGTAATGTTACATGACTCAATCATTAATATACAGATAGTTGGGGTTTTTAGCGAGATGCTTTCCCCGGGATACATACTGTGTTAATGTGTGAATGCTCTTGATGTTTTATTGTTATTGATGCTGCTATATTGATGATCAACGTAGAGGAGCTTATGTATTGTGTATGTTTTCCACAATAGTACATGATCAGGATAATCTCTGTTGAATATGTGTTAAATTATTCAAAATTTCTACAGCTTCTTTGAGTCATCCTCTGTCCAGAACAAGTCATCAATGTGAAATATATGTGGTGTGGCATACTTCTAATGGGTTAGATCTTGCTTGTTGTCTTCAATATTTGTTTCAGACTCCAGAGTGACTATCTCCTACCTTAATGCCATGTCAGAGGGCACAGGTGAAGAAGGGGGCAACATATTATCAAGAGAAAGCCCAAAGGGGGCATACCTATATGCATCATTGTTTAGAGTACTTCACTGGGCAATTCCAGGACCTGACACCAAGCCCTATTCAGGAAGAAATCACTACAGTTGAGGGAGAAGAATCCACTCATAGAGCCCCCTCTCAAACATTGAGGTCTTGTTAGAATGGGTTGATTGGATCCCTAATACAGGGCACACCAGGGTCGTTTAAACCAATACATGCAAATGATATACCTTTATTAGCAGATGAAATTCATGTTGGGGTGAACACTAGTGGAACGACAAGAGCATAGGAAGGATGTCCTTCATTCATTGGAGTGCCTTCACCGTCATTTGAGAGCGTGGACTGTAGACTAAACATAATAAAGTGACACTTTAGTATTCCCCCTTGTGCTTGGAACTACTCATGAAAGCCCAAAGGAGCATGTACAGGTTGCAGTCTCAGATTCATATCCCTCAACATAGCTATCTCATGTCTATGTTTTGTGTATCTTATGTTAATAGTATTTCCATGAAATGTGTCTCGAGACATATTTCTAATTATATTTAGAATTTTGTAGTGCCTTGTTATTTTCAATTATCATTATCCTCTCTACATAGAGTAATTTTCTAACCATGGTCAGGTCTCCCTAATGAGAGACTGACAAGACAAATCTCTCTTGATGTAATCACAGTTTCACCTCACAAAAAAATAGTAATAAAGATTTGCTTTTGATTAGAAGTTAAAAAATGTTTATTTAATTAGTTTGTCACAAGAAAAGTAATGAATATTTATTTATATTGATGAGTTATTAAGTAGAAATATTATTGGAAAAGTAATAAATATTTATTTATATTCATGAGTTATTAAGTAGAAATATTATTGTTTCTTTATTAATTTGCAATGTACGAAGAAAAAAAAATTATTACTCTATTCATAATTGGTTGTATTCCTAGGGACTTTAGGACCCATTATGAGAGACAATGTAAAATAATATAATTTAGGTGATAATGAACATTTTTACATGATAGATATTTTTTTATTATATATATGTACATATGTACATGACAACATCTAAAAAACAAATCCTTATAATTCCTTCTTAAGCCTAGATTTCAAATCTATCAAGTACCAAGAAGAATAAAATGTCTTAAGGTGTGAAATTTTTTTATCATTTAATTCCATATCATGTATTAACTAGCCTAGATCCATCTCAAATCTATCATGCTCAGAGAGAGAGCAAATCCCTAGAGATGCAAACCTTTCCTCGAGTTCTACACTCCAAAAAAAGAAAAATACAAGTAAATACCAATCAAATTTAACCACTAACTACTCTGGAAAGGTTTCTTTCTTTGGATAGGCCTTTGGATATGGTTCCGGTGGAGGCTCTCAAAGGCAAGTGGTTTCGATTTTAGTAGCAGCGATGTTTCCTATTATGTTTCGGGCAATTGAAACAATGGTAGAAGTTGTGTGTCTAGAGAGGGTTCTACAGTTGTTATATTTCAAAAGTATTTGTCAAATTTTTACTTATTCCACCATTATCTTATTGCAATTTTAAGAACAAGACATAATTAGGAGGAGCGGGATAAGGAATTCTATACCAGCTTGCATGCAAAGTACCCGTCACCAAAAGGAAACAATTGACATCCACAGAGCGAGAGGAAACGCAGGATCGACGAGAAACTCCCGAGCTAAGCGAAACCGTTCCCCTGTGAGCTGTATTATGGAGACCAGGAAGAGAGCCAGGCGAGCGGAAGAGATGGAAGCAGAGCGAGGCAGAGAGAAACACAGGAAGGGTAAAGAGGTGATGAAAGAAGAGAGAGTGGAGGAGATTTATGAAATCCTCGACATTTCTGAGGAGGACGAAATTAGAGAGCAAAGCAGAAACGCAGAAGAATGGGAGCAGTATGCCATTGGAATCAACCAGCGGAGCCGGAGGGGAAGAAGGGTATCGCACAGAGGGCGGCAGCCGAGGAATATGCAAGCAGACAGTGAGGCAGAAACGAGTACTGGGCGAGGTAGCGGGGCGAACAGAGCCCGAGGAGACAGGGGAGAAAGACGGGAACAAAGTAGGAGGCTAGAGAGAAGGGCTAGGCAGAATACTGAATAGAAAATCCAGCAAGCTGAGAGGGCCTACTCTCAGAATACTTGTCCCAGAATCAGGAGGATTATCCAGAACATGGAAGAAGAAGCTATCCAAGCCCAATCCGACTCTGAGATGGAGGACTGGGAATTTCTTGTGCATGATCCCGGCAATACTAGAGGCAGAATGTCCCTGTTTAAACAGTGTTTACACATCTACTGGGTAATGAAATGGTTATTGGCTAAGGCCTTGGAGCAGGCTGCTACTGAGATGGCAGAGTTGGCTAAGGGAGTCCCAAATCTGAGGAGGGAGCTTCGCTTTTTGCAAATTTCCATGGAGATGTAGGAGAAAAAGCTAGATGAGATCCAGCAGATGCTTAAAGAAGGACAGAAGCAGGGCAACAAAGAGATCTCTCAGAGTCTAGGGGATGCAGCTGAGTAACTTCTGTTTTGCTTTTCTCTTTTTTGATGAATCTGTGTAATATAGATAGGCTAGACAGGTTTCATAGTTTTGTAATAGATAGCAATCATGTTTATATCAGCAGAATCAGAACGTGGAAAGATTGTTTAGTATATATAGCATGGAAAAACAGACTGTGGTATTTCTTTTTTTGGTCTGCGGTTAAAAACTTTAGGTGGATGCCCTACTCGGTTTCCCCTTGTGGGCGTGTAGTTGGCTCCACCAATCCTGATGTACTTTTTTGACTTGATAATAGAAAGAAAAGAGTAACACCTTTGCCTACAAAAAAAAATAAAAGAAAAATAAATAAATAATAATAAATTAAATATAAAAAAAAAAAAAAATGGATATCACTTAATTTTTAAAATCTTCAAATTAATGAATGGCTAAGTTTGAAAAATTAATTATAAATTTGAAAAAAACATACATGATATATGTGTTTCTTATTAATTAAATATGTGTTTTTTAATGTTAAATGGACGAGCTCCCGAATCCAGGTGATCCTCTTGCCATAAATGGCATTCATGCAGCGTCAATTCCCAGCGTACCGCCACCTGCTCCGCAGCGTGGAGCCCCAGGTTTCGAATGGAGGAGGGAGGAATGTTTTAATGGCCAAGGGACGGTGCAGGACCACGCCATTAATGGAGGCCGAAGCCCAACGCAACCTGTTGATTGTTATTTACCTGGAGGCTCCCGGTGATTTTTCCATTATGCAGTCGGTGAAGGATTATGCTGCTCGATTCGTTCTGAGAACTGAAGGTGAAGCTGAGAGGGCGTCTAGTCTCAGAGGGGAAATTCGAGCTGGTTCTGGCTCGAATTTGCAGCGCTTCCACTCTACCAGCGTGCTACGCACTGGAAACCCTTCGGTGGCCTAGGGTAAGTGGTCCATTCGTTGTTACATAAGCTATACCTGCTCTGTCTCTCGGTTTCGAGTTTCTATTGTGTTTTGCTCTGCTTTTCGATTCAGTTCTGTGCCCTCGGTTCATCTGAGGCATAATTCTGGGTTCAGCACTGGTTCTGTTGAGGTTTCGGTGATTGTCAGCATTATGAAGCAACCAGGGAAACGCTCCCGCTCGGGTGAACGACCTGATAGCAGTCAGCGTCCCTCCGCTTGCCCTCAGCACACCCCGCTGCTCACTACCATTAATATCACTTCCTCCCCTCAGGATCCTCCTTCCAGCAATCCCACTCGCCATCCGATTCCAAACAGTGCCTTTCAGTCCACTCATTTTAAATTCCAAAGCAATCTGAACCGCCCTCTGATTTCAGCACAGATAACCATCCTAGTGTCTGAGGAGGTCAACCAGGTTCCTCCTATCTCTTGCATTAACCCCAATTCCTCTCACAGCAGTGAGCGTTCCTCTGCCAAAATTGCCATGGATGCTAAAAGGGAAGTTGAACTAGTTATCCAAGTCGATTCGCCACCCTTAATCCCTCCCTTGGTTGACTGTGTTAATCTGGTAATGGACCTCGACGCTGGCACCATCGACAAGATGCAGGAGGGCAACGTGTTGGGTGACAAAGAAGTGCTCAGCCAGGACGACGCATGTCTGCAGGCCGAGGAGACGAAGGGGGGCGAGGAAAAATGAACAAGTGGTTCTTTGGGTCGCTCTTTTTGGTTCTCTGGAGGTTGCTTTGGAAGCAATGCCCAGTTTTGAGTTTCTCCTTGTCGTGGCATATGTTCGGTTCTCAGTCCCGGGATCTTAGCTCGGGTTATATGCTTATCTTCAGTTCTTTCTCTCTCAGTATGTTTGTAATGCCAATAGAATTGGCTGTTTGTTTTGTTGAGATTCCCTGGCTTCTACTGTAATGGGGAAGTTTTGTAAAGTATTAGACGTGCGGGCTCCTGCAACCACTACCTCATGTAAAATTATTATGTTTACCAGTTAATAGAAATAGCTTTTACCGAGAAAAAAAAATGTTAAATGGACGAGTGTCAAGTCTATATTGAGCAGTGATGGAATCACACATCACCCTCGTATTGGGCTGTAAAATGCACCTCTCAAGGCCATTATTTCATATTAGATGATTGAAAAATACGCCGAGTGTAATTTTGTTTATCATTTAATTTGATATCATGTTAATTATTTCATATTAAATAATTGAAAAATTATACTTTCAAGAAGGAAAACACATAAGAAGTATGATTTATATTTGTCTAGGGAGAAACAACTTCTTGCCTTGTCCCCAAACTAGATCAATTGTAATAATTATATTTATGCCAACAAGCATGTCTATTTTGGAATAGGGCTTCGAGAATTTTAATTCAATACCAATAATTATTAAGTGGGCGATAGGGATTTAACCTCCATAGAATCTTCTAGAATATTCTTATTAGTATACACAAATCAAACTCAAATATTTTTTTCCAAAGTAGTTATGTCTTTGTTGTCATTTTAATTAAATTTATTAATTAAAAAAATGCCATATGAAATGAGTTATGGTTTTTTGGGCATGTGCTATTGGTAAGCGTAAGGAAGTCTATTTACAAATTAATAATTTTCATGATAAAATGAGGATGAATCTCCATGGTTAAATAGCTTGTTATATATATGTTAGTTATTTTTATTATTATTAATAATAATAACAATTATTTTTATGATGTCTTTAACTCTAAAATAAATCAAATATAATAATTATATTTAAAATATATTTAACTTACTCCCCGATGGGGTGGCAGAAGTAGAATTGGCGGCTAGGGAGGTGGCCTACAGCCCCCCCCCCCCCCATGAAATTAATGTTGATTAAACTTGGTGAACATGCTTCACTTGGCGCTCATCCAAGGAAGGCTCTACAGAACCTTTGGAGTTTAATTGTCATGAATCTGGTCATGAGGCATCTTTGTGGGAATTGGGAGATGAAGGATAGGTCTATGGAGAAATGAATTTTTACAGGCGCGTTGGGGTGGCTACTGGCTTGAGCCATTCCTTGCGCTCTTGTTGAAGATATTGACGGTCTATTTTGTCTAGGTCTGTGGAGAAATGAATTTTTATAGGCACGTTGGGTGGCTACCGGCCAGAGCCATTCCTTGCTCTTTGGTTGAAGATATCGACGGTTTTATATGTCTGCAAGAAATTAGGTGATGTTGCGGCTCTGTGGGTGGAGCAAGGGGTAATCATCTAGGACCCGGGGGCATGAAGCTTAAAGCGTCAAACAATAATCTTGTGCAAATAGTGAGGTTCGGGACTTTGGTGCTCTGCACGAGTGTTGGCAAGTGTTGGGTCTTCGGGGCGATAGTTGCAAGAGTTGGTGATAACCTCTTTCTAAAGTTTGGTTGCCGACCATGGCCCAAGATGTTCTTACTTTCAGCAATAAAGGTACATGTTTTCTGTCAAATTACCATTGCACTCTAGTTTGTGAATTGGGGGGTTTCTAGTGTGGCATTTGAAGATTTTTGGGGCTTGGTCATACCGGCCAGTGGGGGCAACAACACCTTCATGTTGCTGCCTATAATTTCTTTATATCGATATTGGTCAAAGGAGGTTTAGTTTAGTGGCGGTGGGAATATTTTGGCACCTTACTGTTAAGGGAAAAACCTAGTCATGCTCGACTGTTGAGGAGGAGAGTGTATCATGGTGTGTAGAGTCAAGCCACCAAGCTAATTGAATGGGGAGCGGACGGTCCAACTAGCAGGGGGATTTGGGTGCACAGGGGGTTTCGACAAACCTTCCTTCTTGTCAACTAGGACTTTGGGTTGCATTGGTTGTGTGGGCAAGGTGGTGGTCACTACGTGGAACAGTTGGACGAGGAGGAAGTGATAGATCAACAGCAGGTTGCTTCGCTGGGTTAGATTGACCTCCCACTGTCATTTGATGTTTTAGAAGCGCAACTCCGATAAGTGTCAACATCGGTGGAGCAACTGGCCCATAACAAACATGATGATCACAATGAGCTCATTGCTTTGATGAACAACTTGCAGCACAATCAGTGACATGTGATGGATATGTTAGTCTCCCTTCAACGTGGGCAGAAGCAATTGGACAACTTCGAAGGGAGGTTGGCACATATGGAGGCTCATGTACATGAAGCTTTCCAGTAGCCATGTGGCCATGAGCCAGATGATGCAACTCCAGGTAATTTTGTTGGTTAACATTGTTGGTGGGTTATATTATGGTCCTTAGACGGTTCTGGTTTTTTTGGGCAATCCAGTTTGGGTATCTGAGTTTTGAACAACTATTGTCAGTATCTTTTTGTCATTACCACCTAACCAACAAGTCTAGTAGGAATGAGACCAGGGGCATTTTGAAATATGCTTCTCACGATGTAATCTTTTCATGAATTAATAGATTTTGTCGATATATACACACACACACACGCGTGCACACAATAAACTAGCTATAATAATTATATTTATATTCTTTTATGCATGCAAAAAGCCCATGATTCATTAAACATTCCACCCAAACATCTTATAATCTTAGTTAGCATTTCCTTAAAAATATATTTACATTGAGCCAATTTTTTAGATAAAACTATGTGAATGTTTCAAGTAAACACGCCACCCATCATCAGAAACCAGAGAATTGAATGATCACGAATGAGTGCTGAGGGAAAAAGTGAATCAACAAATTGAAATAAAATCATATAATAAAAATAATTGTTAAGAGAAACAGTGAAGTCAACAAATTGAAATAACAAAGGAAATGAAAATTAAAAATGAAATATAAAAATAATAATAAATAATATAATATAATAACAAAAATAAAAAAATAGAGAGAATAGTGAGGTTGAGTGGAAAAATAAGGGAACCTAAGTGATAGACTAGAAATAATTAAGGAAAGAGATGAATTTCATTAAACAATCTAACTTTATCATGGAATAAGAACGTCTAAATACGAAGGGATATGAATATTGATATTAAGATGAAGAGGAAAGAAAACAAATTAAGGTTATTATAGAAATGAATAGATATACTAAACTAGAAAAATATATAAATAAATTTAATTTGAAAGTAATGAATACATGGATAGAAGATAGGAGGGAGGGGAGGAATAATAACAAACAGGGAAATAAAAAAAAATTAAGGACTAAAAGATAAAAAGAGAATAAAATATAAGATGGAGCAAAGGAGAATGGGGGAGCAAACTATTTAGTAAGATGGTGGATAACAAGCTGCTAAGAATGACTTAATTTCAAGTAATCTTCTCGATTAAAGTTGTGAGGGTGCTTGTCTATTTCGAGGGCCTCCTTAATGATTTTGGAATTGTAAAACGGAACAAGTTGAATACTCTATATAAATAATATGTGAAAGAGAGAATCTATATAATAATTTTTAAATCTTATATAAATATGATTAAATTTCAAGTAAATTTATTTTAAAAATACATAATGTCTTATTATAATGTGAGGAATAACAGTGGTAATTCCAGGTGATATGGTTTTCCTTGAATAACAATGATGACTCGGTTCGCATTCGTGAATAGCAACCAATAATGATTATCCTCACTACTGGTTAGAGCACTGAGTTATGATAGGCTTTCCCACTGATTAAAAAAGGTGTAGTCTAACAACAAAATAGCCTTTTCACGAGAAGATACAATTTCAAGCAAGCTTGTGTTTTTGTTGTTGTTTAATATAAATTTTAAAATGCATAAATGGATTCAACATCCTTAAAATCCCTTGGAGCACTTGAATTCTACAAATTAAACAACTTAAACTCAAGTTTTTAAAAATATTTGCCGCATTTTGGTTAAAATTATACAGAATAAATGTCTAGAAAATATCATTTCGTATATTAGTTAGTTTATGTGATTAAAAAAAGGCGTAGTCTAACTTGTAAATGAAATAACTTGTTTCACTGGAGTCTGGTGATACAATTTCAAGCAAGATTATGATTTTTGTTGTTGTTTAAGATACATTTTCTAATACATAAATGGATTCATCACCCTAGAGAACCTCTAGGACACTCAAATTCGATAGATTAAACAACTTAAACTCGAGTTTTTAAAAATCTCTAAAATACCCTCAAAAAGGCCATTTCATTTATAAGTTAGACTACGCCTTAAAAAATAATGTGAGGCATAGTAAATTTGATAAATGTTATTAAATCTCTTTATAAAATTTGAACTATATCACTAACTAATATTATTATTATGAAACTCATGTTGGTTTATGAGTTAAGTACTACATATTTAAATCTATAATGGAAATATAATAAATATGAGAAATTAATGAAATACTGTTTTTTTAAGATCTAGGTAATAATGCTGGATGGAGAATGATTTGTTCAACTAGGATTGGCTCGATAAAGTCTCAAAATGTTTTTATCCCATAGAGGCTCTCACTCTCAAACTTTCACCCTTGAATTTAAACCAATAACATAATAAAACTTAACCTTACATAAACTAACTAATTTATGCATCATAAATAAACTAATAAAACATTCTTATACAAATAAGATTAAGATTTGTGTAATAATCCTAAAAACCAAAAAAAATGTTATATCAATAACATTTCTGCAACAATAATAATCACCATTATTTTTTACATTGATCTAAAAGGCTTCGTCTATAGATGTGACAAATTTGCCCAAACAACAAAAAATGGTAAGAATCTGACAAAAAAATTCAAAAAAATCTTGTAGTGGGAATGTTTGAATTGTGTTTTTTTGGTGGAAATGAATTTCACACTATCAAAAACCCCTTGGGGCACCCAAAATCTTGAAGTTTGAAAGTTGTAACCTAGCAAACTTCCTACCATAATTTTTAAGGCAATTTGAAAATTGATTAGACTATAGGGATCTAAAATACATTCTTATCCCGCCCGGATGCGGGTGATCTACAGGCTCAGCCGGTTCACTCTCCACGCGTGCCAGGCACGTCTCCTCCTGCACGGCACCTGGATGGCCACCTGCGTGCATTCAATCGCTCCATTTCCAATGCACAGGAATAAGTTTAGGACAATGTGCGAAGGTTTGAAGGTCCCATCCGGCATTGAAGGCGTTCCGAATTTCGCAGGCGCATTTATGCCTCAGAGCGGGTCGATTATGGCATCCAACAGTGATATAATGGTTCAGCCACAGCCCAACCTTCGCCATTCTGTGTCTCAGTGGTTTGGTAAGCTTGAATTTGGGTTCAGTTTGCCAGAGGTTGAGCCTACCGAGTTTGTTTCACCCCCGCCCCCCATTTCCAATTTGTTTCGTTTTCATAGCTGTAAGAGGGTGCTTGCAATGCCTCGCAGCCGAGGAGTTCCGCGCAGGGGAGGTCCTTCAGCTCCCAGAGGACGAGCCTTGCATTCCCCTTCTCCGCTCATTATTCCTATTTCTTCAGCCTCACCGTCTTCGCCTCCCCCCAACCCAGCCAGGCCAGTCCCTAACTCATCCTTTCAGAACTCCCGCTTCACTTTCCGCAGCCGTCTGAACCAGCCTGTTATCACCTTCACAACCACCATTATGGTCATAGAAGAGGCAGATTTTCCTGAAGATCCCATTAGCTCCTCCTCCACTCCATCTCTGGAGGAAAGTCTGGCTCAGGGTGCAGGGGATGACCCGAAATTCACAGCAGTGCACATGCAGGAGGACTCTCCTGTTGCTAAAGAGATCAACCGCCATCGCACGCCTGCTGTTGAAGAGGATGAAGTCATTGTCTGCGGCCCTATTCAGCATGATTTCGGCATTCTTCATCTGGTCAACCAGTCAGAAGGTGGCGCTAAAGGCGACGAAGAGGCAACCTGGGTAGCTGCACCGGAAACTCAAGCTGCAAGGGGCACCGACCCTCAGACTTCGCGCGAGTAACTTCTCCCTCTGGCGGTCGGGCTAATCAATGCCAAGGTCCTCGTTCTGGGTTCTTCTCTCTGTTTCGCATGTTGTTCTTCTCTCTGTTTGGTTTGTTTTCCTTCAGTTGTGCCTCTCTCTGTATCGCTTGGCTCCTCCTCAGCCCTCGTAATTCTTTTTGGAATGTATATCAATGTTTCAACTTTCCTTAGCGGCTGGAAGAGGTCGTTTTTGTCTGAAATTATCATGGTGGCCAAAGAATACTCAAGGTTGTTCTCCTCTGCTCGGCGCTTCTTGCCTGCAAGGAGCTTTTTCTGGGACAACTCTCTTTTTGCTGAACTGAGAATGTTGTACTCACACCTGTTCAGCTGTTCCTCTCTGTCTACTGGTTTTTTTGCTGAGGGCTGGGACATTTTCCCTCTGAGGCTGCGACCTCATTGTAAATATTTTTCTTTCTTATTTTAATAGAATTAGCTCTTATCCAAAAAAAAAAATAAAAAAAAAAAAATACATTCTTATCCCATGTCACATGCTCACGGGAGTTTCAGTGTTACCTCCTGGTTATAATGACTATATAGAGGGCACAATGTCCCTTTCTCACCTTGTTGTACAATAACCTTTCAAAATCTTGTGCCTCAAGCTCCCGATAAGGTTTGAAAATAGTTGTTGAACCCCGTAACATGAAGATCGTACATTGTAATAAAAATCCAAGAGGCAGTTATGAGGATTGATCCTAGGTATCCCATAGATTAGCGTTGGCAGTTACCGATTCACCATGTAGTTAAAAAATAAAAATAAAAAATCTAAAGTCAAATAAAACCTCTTTCACGGCGTTCTCGGTGCAAAAGAGATTGAAATTTGCAAAGGTCCTCATGCAGACTCAAATGCACCTGTAGCCCTAGAAAATTGCCTTGGAAATGAGAGCCATTGAGAGCTTGTTTAACACACATCAACATCATTCTGCATCAAGCAGTGTATATGCTCCATTCTCCATAGATCAATCTATGAAGTCTATGAAGGCAATAACAAGAAAAAGCTTTTGAGCCATGTAACACTGACAGTACCTAATCTTGGGTGACTCTCTACTGAGAGAAAAGAGGTCGGGTTGAGGTTAGGAAATGTGCATCGGGATCGAAGAAACTAAACTGAAGGCCATAAATATTTTTTATGGGTGTTGGAATTGTCTTTGATTTCAGCAAATTTTGGAGCATTTTTAGGTGGAAAGTCTCGAATATTGGAAATAAAAGGACATCTGCTGCATAGATCTGAAGGTAGAGAATTATTTAGTAAAATATGCAGGGGATTGAAAGTTTTCAGAGCAAAACGAGAAAATCTAAAGAAAGTACAATCTATTCACTAAAGTAAGTTCATCACACACCTTGTTGACGATGGTGAATCATTTAGTAAGATAAGCAGACGATTCAGAGTTTTCTGAACAAAAAATTGAGGAAGATTGCTGCAAAGAAAGTATGTTTATCACGTACTATTTTGACAATAAATATTTCTGGATAAAGAAAGTTGTTTCAAGGAATCCTTCACTGCAAATCAAGCGATGGCCATTCCAATCTTCCTTTCATCATCAAAGCTATGGCCTCTCTTTGGAGCTTGCTTCTGACCGATGTAGATGAAGGGAACCCTGTGTACCTGAGGGGAGTAGCTTTATTAGTTTCAGAATGCCCTTGGCAGCTTCGTCATATTGAAACTGATCACAAGTCCCCAGCCCTGAATATGAAACGCGACACCGACTTTGGAGCTTTACAAGGGCATAGTGAATTTTTTTAATTTTAATTTTTGTAATGTTTTTTTTTCTTCTTATCGGTGTGGTAACATTGTTAGGTGTTAATTTTCAAAGTGTTCTATGCTGATATACTTGAAACAATTTCTTTTAATTTTATTCACTCTAGTAAGTTATAGATATAATAGTAAACAATAATATATTATAGGAGATACCAAACACATTGAGAGACAATGATTTTGGTCAAAGTCACTGAAAAACTTTACAGGGGGAATTTAAAATCATTTTTTTTTTATTAGTCAATCAATGTTTAATTTGAAATTCATAGTCTAAATAGTACATCCATAAACGAATCAAATTCAAACTTTGACTTCCTAGTCAACCAAGTCAAAACCAATCCAATGGGAGAGATAGTCAAATCTAGTCAAAGATAACAGTCTGCAACAGAGGGCCGAAATTCGGCCTAAGAAAGCTCAGTGAAATGACTTAGTCAACCTGCGGTCAATGTCCAGGAAAACCTTCGATCAACACCCAAAAAATAGTGGCAAGTATTCAGTCAACACAATCAAAGATTCAGTCTCCAAGTACAGTCAAAGATTTGGTCAAACTAGAGTCAAAATCTCTTGCAAGTTTTGGTCAATTTCCATAGTGAAACTCTAGTCAAACAATGTGGTCAACCATAGAAAATGTGTCTCAAAATTTGGTCAACATAAAGAGAATATTCTAGGAATATTTAGCCTTCTTCCATAGTCAAAGTGCTCAGTCAAATTAGCATAAAGTAGCCTAAGTCAAAGAAAGTCAATGTTGGTCAATGCAAGTAGAAACAAATCAACAAGTCAATTTCATTCAAACAAATAAAGCATCCTTCTCCTTCACACATGTGAGCTTGATCTACGAATTTCAGAGATGATTTGATGTGTGATGTGTGACTCCAAATGAGGTCAATGATGGTCAATTTATATGAGTCTTAGGAGGGTCAATTTCCGCTTGAGGCCAACTTGGTTAGGGGCAAAATATGACTTTTCTCCATCATTTCATTAATGAAATTTCATACATAGTTGCCCAATTTTCAACAGGTGGGCCTAACGAAAGTCTAATTGAAGGAGAATTGAAGCTGCCCCTCATGACAGAGGGTTAAAAACTTGACGGGGCCTTGAACCAACTGGCTTAAAGCCCATCAGAGTGTAATGTTAGTTATGATTAATCCCAATGATCAGATTATTTTCACTTAGAGGGAACAAAATCATGGGTTTCATTATCAGGGCTTTTGAAGGTACACAAAATGCAATGTTGTAGTCTAAAGAGGCGTCATTTTTCCCTGGAAAACAATGGAAATTCTGACATGATTTTGATAAAATTGTGTAGAAATTTTTGGAAATCTTGGTTACAACTCTCAAGCATCAGGATTTTGTGTGCCACAATGGTTTTTGATGGTGTTGAATCCATTTCCACCATCAAAAACATTATTCAAAAACTCCTATTGTCAGATTTATATTAAAAAAAAAGACAACGACAGACAAGATTCCATACAGACGAAATTGACACTTCAGTAGACAATGCCTAAGACAATTACCAAAATTGTAGAGAGGATGATATATGTACTAGAAACCACTTTCAAGTTCAAGTCGAAATCAAAGACCCCAATATGACCATGCTAAATAAAAAATAGAGAGGAGGATATAAACAATCAGGAGAGAACACACGACATGACACTTTGGAAGGGCAAGCAAACTAAAAATGATGGCTCCAACCCTAATGTTTTAGGACAATAAAGTTTTTGGCAAAATCCTTCCCCAAATAAATGTTTTGGGCATGGTATTTCTTTAAGCGTAGTTATCATGTAAAAACAAAAATGTTTAACATGTTGAGGTATATTTAATGATGTAAACCCAAAAAAATATTTCCTATAAGGGTTTGAGAGTAAACTCAAGGTGTAATTCAATTGTGTGTAGGTGTTTCAAATTTTATGTTATTTTCAGCTTTAATGTTATTGCATTTCAAATTCATAAGTTGGTATTATACCTTCATTCTTGAGATTTGGACAATTTGTAAGTAAGGATGTCACTTTCGATATAGATATTACTATAAATTGGTATCATAAATTTGTGCCCGAAGTTGTACAAATAATTAATTAAAGAAATTGATTGATGTCAAGAATCACTAGAGAGATAAGAAAGATGGTGATATTGAAAATCAACATAACAAATATGTGACTTAATGAAATTAGATGAAAGGCTCGAGAGATTTGTCAAGGATACAAGGGCCACGGGGGAAGACATTCATTTAGATACTTGCATGTTTGAATTGAAGCTACTATGAGGCCAAATCCCTCTATAAAATGATGATTGCTTGCATGACACTATTTACAACCCAAGGAAAGATGAAGACATGATGAGGAGACAAAATGAGAAATCCACAATCTCTTTTAACCTTGAAATCTCCTACAAATGAAGATCTTGTGTTGTGACTTTGGCGGTGTTACTAATGTGCATACCTAGTTGACTGAGATCAAGCTATCTTTTTTATGTGGGGCATGCATAACTAAAAAGATGAGTATTATCCTTCAACACTCACAAAGGCATAATATGTGCTTGGGGGGGAATGGACCACTAAACACCCTAGAGGAGACTATAGCAACTTTACAAATCCAATGCCCTTGAGAGTCGCTCAAGATTGAGATGAATCCTACAACATTAAAAAAATGCACCTTTCCAAAAGGAGACATTCATTGAATGATACACAAAAAAAGGTTATATGGACTAAAATATAATTTGGTACTTTTATAGTGTGTTTGCATCCATATCTGATTATGCTATTATAACTACGGGAATAATTGACATAATGGGATGATGCATTATTAAACATGAAATCTATCATAACCTTCAAAGCACCTGCAAATGAAGATCTCCCAATATGACTCTAGAGGTGATACTAATGTGTACACCTAGTTGAGCAAGATTAAGCAAACCTTTTGGGGTGGGGCATGCATAACCAAAATGATAAGTTGATTATTTCCCTTCAACACTTGGAAATGTGCGACGCTCATGGATGGAGAGATCGACCAATAAAGACTCTAGAAGACATTTCAACAACTTTGCAAATGTAATAATCTCGAAAATCAATTGAAACTAGTATGAACCCTACAACATTCAATGAATGCACTTGTTCTATAAGAAGATGTTCATTAAGGACGAATAGGACACCTATGGTTTATTTTCATCCAAAAGTGGCTCTGATTTTGTAACTACAAGAATATCTAAAAGTAACAACAATAAGTATAATCAAACTGAAGCATAAAAAATAAAGACAAAGAGCAAAAGAACAAAGTTGTGAGAGAGTCAATGAGGCCATTATTGTTAGAACATAAGAAAGGCATAAATATTTTCTTATGTTGATAATTACTTGTGACATCTTTGAGTTCTTATTAACTTTCTTATGTTCTTATTTTATCTTTGTTTCATCAAGCAATTTTCAAAAGAAAAACACGAAGATCAAAGATATCGGATGTAGGCACTCTGTCAGGGCTGAAACCTCTCTATAGGGGAAACCCGATCAAACTCTTCCACTAGCAAATTCAAGTTGAGGTAGACCAAGAACCTAGACCCAAATACCTTCCTCCTCCACCAAGTTAGTCTTCCAATACAACTCAACAAATCTCAATAGTCTCTTGTTGTCCAACAACTTCATTCCAACAACAACCCAGAATTTCGACCTAGCTATATTACTGCAACTTCGTCCCTTCCAGCAGCTCAACAATGTGTGTGATAGACAGAGAGATAATTTCGACTTCTTGTGCTTGATAGAGACTTCCTTCTTCTTCACTAGACCTTTCCACCTTTTTCCTTGAATTCCACACTTTTACTACCCCATCAATTACAGATCGAACTTGGCGAGTGAGTGCTCCAAATGAGGTCGAGTTGCTACCTTTATATAGGATAGTATGCCCTCAGTTAGGCCGACTTGGTGGAGGAGGCTTAATTGAACTATTTTACATTAAAATAAATATCTTTATTGACAAATGAAGCCCAAGAAGGGTCTTTTACATTATGACATGGACAATGACACTTGACATAAACCCTAGAAGCCTGTAATGGAGACTTTGACCTAAAAACAATTGACCCAAACATGAAACCCATGCTTTAATAAGTTAATTTATTTAATAATAAAATTTGTTTTTATTTCTTTTGACAAATACATTACATCAAGACTCAAATACAATTATGAAGGCCGACACTAGTTACATTCTTCAACACTCCCTCTTAACTAGGGAGATATTCATAATTGCATCTATACAAAGGTACATGGAAGATCTCAAAATGATTTACTCTATGAAGAGTCATATCACACGCAGTGCTACAAATTACATACCTAACTAGGGTACTCTAATTGGGTGGGACTAAGATGGACTCAAGCTTTAGCCACTATAGTAATCATCAAGTTTTTGAGCTTTACCACCAACCCAGGTATCTAGGTGTGTATCCAAGGTCAGAGCTCCATGACCAATGCCACCCTCCCCACTACGGGATTTAGACATCAACACATAGGTCGGCCATATGTCCTCCCAAGCATCTTGCCATAAAATGCTTCATCTCTCCTAATCAACTAAATCATATATATCCACCAATCCAAGCATGCTTCAAACATTTAATCTTTTATGGAGAGATCTTGCACAATCACAACCTCAACTAGTAATAAAATTTCAAATGTATATATACATGTAAACACAAACCTTCAGGGTCCTCAATAATTCTAATGTTGCTTATATGATCTTCAATCTTATCTGAGGTTTTTCCTTTTCCATTTCTTCAGTGACACCAAATTTAGCCTTAGTACTTCTCAAGTCTTTGTGAACATCTATATGTAATACTTTTATTCTTGGTTTCATTCTATCTTCATGGTATTTATTATGATTGTCATAATATACCCTCCCTCTCAACTTAGGGAGATCAACAACTTCATAATATCGGAGAAACTTCATCCTTTTAATGCTTCATTCATGGCACCAAGATTATCTTGATCATCATCATCCTTATAGCTTCCTACATCATGCTCATTATCATCTTTAATTACGAACATCTCCAACATCATGAAGATTATGTACCTGTAAAACTTCAAAGGCAAGTACAACCAAATACAAATATATAGAAGCAAGAAGTTAACTATATCAAAATAATGTTACTACAATGGAACCATCAAATCATTCATGCTTTAGACATCAAATATCTAAACCTAGATAGGTTCATAATCAACAAGGGTTTTATCTTTTAACTTCTTGTTAGGGTTTTTCATAAACCCTAGATTTCATCTTCGAGACACGAAGCCTTAGATTCAATCAAAATAACAATCCAATCATAGTATTATACATCTAAGGTTTCAATAATATGTTTTTAGAATTACATGTTAGACCCTACTAGGGTATGTTGCAAACCCTGGATTTTAAAACATCGAAAAACAATATCACCATATCCTAGGATATCAGTTTAGGGTTTCGTTACAAACCCTAAATTTCCCAAACAAAAATTTGAGTATCAACAATTAAGCTATCATACTCGCATATACATATCTATGATATACTAGCATTCAATATTCATACCTACTAGGTAAACCCAAGACACAAAAATTAATACATCAAAGTTAGATATACAACAATTTTGATCAGATTAAGGTTTCAATCATGTAGAAGAATATACAACTAGGGTTTCATTCCTAGGATCTTACTATAACTATTACAAAGGTTTTCTTCATAAACACTAATTCACCAAACCCTAAAGATCTAGGGTTTCAAATATATAACTTAGACATTAACAACAAATCCTAAAGAACTAGGGTTATATTATGACATTATCAAAACCCTAAACTTCAAAATAATAGGATTTCTAGACTTTAAGTATTGAGGGGTCTTCACAGTGCATATATTAGATATCATTTTTGGGATTCAACTGTGTTAAGTAAGTCATTCATCTATGACCATTTCCATGAGAGTAGTTGTAACTGACTAATTTCTCATGATTTTTGAATAGTCCACTTAGCACTCATTGCATCAGGTGATGCTCATAGGGGTGAAGAAGTGGGATTGAAACTAGTGAAATGAATCACTTCTGAGGCTTGCACTCGGTAACCAGGACTTCCGGGGAGGTCACCCATCCCATATCACCTCTGGGTCAAGCACGCTTAACTATGGATTTTTCCCCACAATCAAGCCCACTTAGCTTGCTACCCCATTTGCAAAACCTTAGCAAGTATTATGCCTCATGAACCATTCAAGTAGAGTTCCCTTCACTCTTTTGAATTTAAGTATTAAGGGGTTTTCGAAGTGCATATATTAGATATCATTTTTGGGATTCAACTGCATTAAGTAAGTCATTCATCTATGACCATTTCCATGAGAGGTAGTCGTAACTGACTAATTTCTCATGATTTTTAAATAGTCCACTTAGCACTCATTTCATCAGGTGATGCTCATAGGGGTGAAGAAGTGGGATTGAAACTACTAAAATGAATCACATAACATCATTCATTACTTCCAGGGCTTTCTAGGGTTTCAACATTATTAACATTGGCATACCCTTAACATCAAGAGGCTAGGGTTTTATAGTGAACCCTAAAGGTTAGGGTTTAAGAATGATCAAAATGATAGTATAACGAGGGTAGATTCAATCTAATGATTAATCACCCTAACAAGAATCTTTAAGATTCAAAACCCTAGACATAACGATGTCAGTAATGTAAAGCAAAATTTAAAGTAGAATGAACATACTTTTTTAATGAAGAGAACCTTGTATCAAAACTTATAGTTTAAGACATAGCTTGAATTGTTCTCTAACAAACCTTGTAGCACCTCAAATGTTGATAGGATTCCTTTGCAACATAACTTCTTCCATGCTTCAAGTATATTCTTTGAAGTCTCCTCCATAACCTCTGAGCATTCAACAATATCTCCTAACCAAGAAAAATATAAAGAAAAGGTTATTAGCATCCAGTACAAACAAATCTTGATATGAGGAGGAAACCAAACATGAAAAGAAGAAACAATTAACAAAATACTTATCTTTTGGTAAAATGGTGAAGGCTCCCTTTTAATCCAATCTTGAGGGATGCCTACAACTTATCAAAATAATTCAAAAATGTTCTAACAAGATATGTTAGACCTACAAACTTCAGAAATCAAACATAAAAGAAAACATTGCAAAACTTAAGATAGAATGATATGTGAGGGATAATATTCCCTAAGAGTCTTTGGCAAATAGATCTTTGATTTCAGATTCTTTAGTTTGATTTCTCTTAGGTGGAACTTCATCAAAAACATTCACATGTTATCTTTCTCTCTTCTTATTCCTTGGATATCCAAGAAAATGAATTTTGTAATGACCCATCTTATGACAATTGTAGCATTAAATCTTGGATAAGGTCAATTTTCCTCCTTGGTCCTTTGAACTTCTTGAATGTTCCTTTCTCCTTGTGACGAGAAAAATGCACATTATAGGTGTTGTCTTCTTCATCATCCTTCTTGTTGTTTACTAATGATATGCAGGCTTCTTCTTGACTGCATGCATTCCACATTTGTTCAAAGGTAGGTGTGTCTTTCCAATTGTTAATTCCTGATGCAAATGAGCTCCATGATTTCAGTAGACCTAGAAGTGCAACAATAACGAGTTCGTTTTTTGGTACAAATTCATCTATAACTTGGAGTTCATCTCTTATTTTAGATATACTTACAAAATATGATGACATAATATCGTCTTTTGTCATCCTTACTATCCTTAGTTCATTCTTGAGGCTAGTTATTTGACCAATGTTCTTGATGGTGAATAACTTGGAAAGAGCTTTATACAATTCTTGGGCAGAGTCTATGTTGGATATGTATGGAATTAGATTGTCCTTCACTCCATATACAATCAAATTCATCGCTAAGATTTTGTTTTCTCTGGACTTCTCCTTTCTTGTATCATATGTAGGCTTCTTGACATTTCCTTAAACAAGGTCCCAAAACTTTGTGCTTAGTAAGGATAAGGTCTATTCTATTTTTCCATGCCCTGTAATTGGAGGCTCCTTCTAGCTTGTTTTCGCCCTTCATTGTAGTTGACATTTTTACTATTACTATAGATAGTAGACTTCTCTCCTTATATAATCCTTTTCCTTATTGACCTTTTTTGATCCCTTTTTCTTCAATAGATCTTCAAGCTGCCTTTTTCTTCCTTCTTCACCTTAGCTTTGATATCGTGTTAGAAAATAAAAAAGGTAGAAATATTTTCTTATGTGGATAATTACTTGTAATATATTTGAATTCTTACTAAATTTCTTGTGTTCTTCATTTATCTGCATTTTATCAAGCAATTATCAAATGTAAAACATGAAGATCAATGACACTAGATGTAGGCACTTTGCTAGGGCTAAAACCCCTCTATAGGGGAAAAACCAATCAAACTCTTCCACTAGAAAATTAAAGTTGAGATAGACCAACACCCCAGACCCAAAGACTTACCTCCTCCACTAAGCCAACCTTCCAATACGATTCAACAAACTTTAGTAGTATTTTCTTGTCCAACAGCTTTAGGCCAGCAACAACCCATAATTTTGGCCCCCAAAATATCCATAATTTTGACCCCCAAAAGATCCATAATTTCGACCCAACTATATTACTAGAGACCTCCTTCTTCTTCGCTAGCCCTTTCTACCTTCTTCCTCGAATTTCACACTTTTTACTACCCCAACCACTGCAAATCAAACTTAGTGAGTGAGTGCTCCAAATGAGGTCGAGTTGCAGCCTTTATATAGGATATTTTCCCCCTCAGTTAGGCCGACTTGTCTAGTTTTAGGTTGACTTAGTGGAGGAAGCCTACTTGACCCGTTTTACATTAAAATGAATTTATTTCTTGACAAATGAAGCCTAAGAAGGGTTTTTTTCATTATGACATGGGCAATGACACTTGACATAAACCCTAGAAGCCTTCAATGGAGGATTTGACCTAAAAACAATTGACCCAAGCATGAAATCCATGCTTTAATAAGTCATTTTTTTTTTCTTTTCCTTTTGACAAATAAATTGCATCAAGACTCAAATACAATTATGAATACCGACACTAGTTACATTCTTTAACAATTATCATAAACTAAAGTGAGGGTGTTTCTCACCCCCACAAAGGTTAAAATCCCCCAAAGGCATGGTTCATCCTTTAGCAATCTTTCTCATGCAAGTAGGTTTTCTTACTTGCACAAGCAAACTTTCATGTGTATCCAACCTATGTGATTCACAGGTCAATTTAGTGGAGGAAATTCCCCAAGTTACACCCATGAGGAGTGTTTTCAAGGATTACAAGTCAATCAAAATTAATTTTAATAATTTCATATAAGGAAACTACATGTTTACCACAAATTTAATTTAGAGTGCTATAAAAATAAAGTTAGTGGAGGCAGCTACACACCCGAGGGTGGATTTCCCTTGCAAATTTGGATTAATGGAGATAAAGGTCTGTAGGAATTTCTTGATTGTAAATGATGAGAGTTACATATGATAGGGGAGACATAAATTTATGTAGAGTGAGAGAGAGGCTAAATTAAAGCCCAAGCTATTACTAAAAGTGATTGTGACCTTTTTATTCCAAAAATTTCCTTGCACAAATATTGAAATATGGAATCATTGTCAGCTGACACTATAAAATTCATTCCAAAATAGTGATATTATAAGAAAATAAATCATGTATATAGAGCCTAATACATAAAATGATAAGAATTATGCACAAATGGGAATATTTTTTTTTCATCACCATTAAGGGTTTTGCTACTTTCCGTTAAGGTTCTATTGTCATCAAACATGAATCCAGATTTAAGAGGGAGTTATGGAGAGGTTGTAGCCTTCCATGCCTTTATTGTATCCCTTGGGAAATCCATGAAATAGTTGCCCTGTAACTTTGTCAAAAAATTGGATAACATCTTAGAAGTTCCCCTTTGAAATTCAAGTGTTCTAGCTCCTGCTTTAGCTAGAAATGGCCTAACTGGTTAGTATATTAAGAACTCGCTCTTTACCCATATCTATGGCCATCTGAGTTCAAAAAAACTAGAAAGGTTCTTTTTTTTGGCTTAACGTATGAGGGATTTGAACTTTCAATTTCATGGTTTTTAGATAAGAATTCACAACATGATAATCACCAATTGACCTGCCCCCTACAGGCTAGAAAAACTAGCAAGTTTTAATAAAATGAACTCACTCATTAATTTGCAGAAAATAGTTTTATGCTTTCTTGTTTGAAGTGAGGGAGGACATATATATCATACTAAAAAATAGCCCATACTTCTTTGGCGTTAGAGGAATGTATTTGAATAAATGGACCCTAAATTTCAATCCTAAACTTGATGTTCCACTAGCTATGTCAATATGGGTCTGCCTCACACTTTTTCCCCTTCACTATTATAATGGGGATTCTTTCCAATTCACTAGAAAAATATGAAGCCAAGGATTTAATTTTTTTTTATGATAGGATATGCATAGATGTTGACTTAGGGAAAGCTTTTTTGGAAGCAATCCTACTAACCCTCGATAACCATAAGCATATTCAACCTTTGGGTTACCAACATTTGCCTTTCAAATGTAAATTTTGTCATGAATATGGCCACAAGAAAAAATTTCTTTTGTCTCAACCTACACTAAAAAGAAAGATCAACAAAAAGATGGGATCCAAGTAGCATGTCTCTTCAATTGTGTTAACATCATCCCATCATCCTCAAGTCAATCAACCCATATCAATTTAAAACATGCTACGCCTAAGAATCAAGTAGCTAAGGTAGTGCCCAAATCAACCCTTTCAACTCATATTCAATGAATTTTAGTCCCATCACTAGGTCGACTTGAGGCACACAATTTGCATTCATTAACTAATAGCTATCAAACACCTTTTTAGGAATAACCAACTTTATGTGCAGAATTAATCTCACCTTTAGTCAAAACACAAACATCTTTGTTTCCGTTAGAAACATAGTTCTCTTAGGTTATGTAAATTTGACTTATTCACTTGAGAGGAAAGTGAAGAGCCTCAATTGAATGCCAATAGTCATGAGAAGTCCAAGAGACCTCTTAGAATATGAAACGAAGGGTTAGAAAATAATTGTATTTATATGTACATCTTGTGAATAATACACATCTTACGACTTATTAAATTTGCTTGTTGATTTTGTGAATTAAACATGGTATCAAAGCTAGTTTAACTCAAGATTGTTTCTCTACCATATTCTCTCCAATTCTAAGAGATCTAATCCCTCTCTAATCCAGACTCATGTTGGGTTCTTTACATACAACCCAAAATTGAACAATGAAAACTTTGAAACGGGAACTATAAACTCAAAACGAGAACTTTGGCCAAAAAACATCAAATACAGTGCTAAAAACGAAAAAGTGTGTACACTGGAACGATGGTTTTTTTTTTTTAGGGACAATTTTAAACATGTTTTAAAAATGGCAGTGAAAACAAAATTTTCATGAAAAATATAACTTGAAAACGAAAAAGTGATTATATTGGAACGATGATTTTTTTTAGGGTTAATCTTCAAAATTAAAAAAAAATGCTAGTAAAATGATCCAACGACATAAAAATGACTCATAACTTTTTATTTAACACCATATGGAAATCAAAATATTTATTTGAAGATACGATGCATACATCAGTGAGATAAACTGTCTTAAACAATTATACAAAATCACTCATATTTTCTTGCACACCATCAGAATTCAAATCTTCAGATGAGTGATTGGATGCTGACGAAGATGTTCCATATTCTTCTCTTTCATCAATTAGTGCCCCATCTGAGTCCACATGCATGCCCATCATTTCAGGTTTCAAAATTCTTCTAGATCTACGACTGGTTTCAGCAGACTCTCATCTCAACACTGTTCCTTCTGGTAACAACCTTTTCAGAATCTCTATCATCTTGAAGCAAAGAGTTCCTCTCTTTGTTAAATTGAAGTCATAAACAAGTATGTCAACATCCTCCAATTTCAACATGTATGTGTGGCGACGATTTATATTCGTACCCTTTCTTTTTCTCTTTCCGCCATTTTTTGTCAACTACCATCTCTGGCTTATACACACCATTGAATGGGTGTGTATTTGTGGCATACCAATGTACTTCAACACTTGTAACATCTTCATTTTCTATAAAGACCTTTATAACTTTAGCAACCCGGAATGGATAACCATTGGGATCTCCATCTGCTAGCACTGCGATCATGCAACCCTCCTTAATATCCTGTACTGAACCCCTGTAAAGGTCTTCCATGGCTTCAAGTTGTGCACGAGATCTTCTGGAACCAATATACATCTCTCTTTCCTCTGCCTGTGAAGAATTAATAATACCTTGAGATTGTTGCTGTTTAACAATGTTTATTTCCTCATGTGCATTTGACACATTTTGTGGCCAAATAAATGGATTTTTCAAAGGTATATCTTCATTTGTTGTTGTTGAAATGATATCACTTTGATTATTGAAAAATGATTTCCACCAAATTGAATCAGCAATGTCAAAGTACTCATATGTATATCTAATACATTTTTTAATTTCTTCTAGGTAATAAGAATAATTTATATCTCTATTTTGTTTGCGTGCATTTTGAACTTCACCAACTGATTGTAATAACAATATTTTTGATGCAAATATTGGATGATCTGGAATGAACTTCAGAAATTGCAAACCTGATGACGATGCCCATTCTATAGTAGTTGAATACTTCTTGCCCCATATTAGTGTTTTCCCATCAAT
>APFE030153680.1:0-13523 GCA_000404065.3 Pinus taeda
CATCCTGAAGGCTTCCCATGATGAGCCCTGCGGAGGACATTTCACAGATCACAGAATGGGGCATAAGGTACTACAAATGGGCTCTTATTGGCCCACTATTTTTAAAGATGCTAAGAAATATGTCCAGGCTTGTGATAGCTGCAAAAGGATGGGACGTTCTGGTCAATCTGATGAAATATCGCTACAATCCAAGTTGATAATAGAGCCTTTCGAACGATGGGCATTGGATTTTGGTGGCCCATTTCATCTACCATCAAACCGAAAGGCCTACGTACTGGTTGCTATAGAATATGTAACCAAGTGGGTAGAAACAATAAATTTGCCAAGAGCTACAGAAGAAGCTATAATTAATTTCCTTTTTGGGTTATTTGTGCAGTATGGTTTACCTAGGGAAGTGATAACAGATGGAGGAGGGAAATTTATAGGACATAAGATTACAACCACTCTACGAAACCACCACATCACACATAGAGTCACTTCCCCATATCACCCATAGGTGAACGGGCAGGTTGAAAGCACCAATAAGGTCATCGAAGAAATTTTGACCAAGAGTTTTGACAAATCGGTGGGACTGGGATGCTAGACTTCCAGAAGCCTTGTGGGACTATCGCATAACTTGGAAAAATACTATTGGATATTCTCCATACCAACTTGTATTTGGCAAAGAACCTATCTTTCCTATTGAATTTGAAATAAAAACTCTCCAAACAGCCCAAGAAGTGAGATTGGATATAATGGAGGCCCAAACCAAATGACTTCAACAAATGAATGAATTGGATGAGGCTCAACTATTTTATTTACAACGCACCACAATTATTCAGTAGCAAAGGGAAAATTGGCATGATAGTCTTATTAAAAAGAAGATGTTTTATAAAGGAGACAAGGCACTCCTCTATGATTCCAAATTCCAAGACTTTTCAGAAAAGTTACAGACAAAGTAGCTTAGCCCTTATGAAATTCAAGAGATATACAACAATGGCACTCTCACTTTGACTGCCATTGATAAGTCTGGACATTCTTTCAAGGTAAATGGACATCAGGTGCGTCTTTATCACAAACCACTCACCAAAGAGTCTTTTTGTCAACAGATACGTGATGATCCCACCATGCAAATTTTAGCTGTAGGGAGTGATGACCCAACATCTTTACTTTCATAAAAAGTTATCTTTCTTCAGTTGTAAATAATGTATATATTCTCTTTATGGTTGGTTGCAATTTAGGTAGGCATCACTATGTAAATGCGAGGATTTCTCTTGTTTTTGGGTGTGTTTAATAATTCTTGTTCAATCATTGAACAGTTGTTGTTCAATCAATTGAACATTTGTTGTTCAGTCCATTAAACAACTCCAATCCTTCTTTTTGTGTGTTTTGTTGTTCAATCAATTGAACAACTGTCATTCAATCAATTGAATAGCTGCCATTCAATCAATTGAACAACTATCATTCAATCAATTAAACAACTCCAATTTTCCCTTTTGTGCATTTTGTAGTTCAATCAATTGAACAACACTAAATTTTTTTTGCGTGTTTTGTTTTTCAATTAATTGAACAATTGTTGTTCAATCAACTGAACAACACTGATTTATGTTTGCATGTTTTGTTGTTCAATTAATTGAACAATTGTTGTTCAATCAACTGAACAACAACGATTTATGTTTGCATGTTTTGTTGTTCAATTAGTTGAACAATTGTTGTTCAATCAATTGAACAACACTGATTCCTTTTTGCGTGTTTTATTGTTCAATCAATTGAACAACATTGATTTATTTTGTGTGTTTTGATGTTCAATTAATTGAACAACACTAATTTATTTTACGTGTTTTGATGTTCAATCAATTGAACAACACTTATTTATTTTTACATGTTTTGTTATTCAATTAATTGAACAATTTTTGTTCAATCAATTGAACAATTGTTGTTCAATCAATTGAACAATTGTTGTTCAATCAATTGAACAACATTGATTTCTTTTGTGTGATTGTTGTTCAATGAATTGAATAGCTATTTTTCAATCAATTGAAACATCTATTGTTCCGTAAAATGAACAGTTGTGCTTTCCTTTTGTTGATTTATCGCCAGTCATTCTTTTTGCCATTTTATTTCTCTTCTATGTTTTTTGTGAAACCATCTATTTGAATTTGGAATTTGTACCTATGATAAAAGAAAAACAGTAATATTAGTACCATTATAATTTGTAAAACCTTTTATGGTCATCTATTCTAAAACTGACCTGGTTCATCTATATAATGACTGGTTGAATATATTCTCTTTGGACACATCATTAACTGATTTACTATTTTAATACCATGTTGGCTTATCTTTTACACTTTCAATTGATAATTCCCTTTGGTATGATGATACAGGAATAAAATCATAACTTTCATTGGCATTTCTTTTACTTATTACGCCATCCCTGACTCTTAAGGAGTAAATGAGCCTCCCTCCCTTTACAATAAAAATATGAAAATGTGAACTATGAAAATACAACACACATCTTCTCAAAGAGGATAGGAGGTATCATCATGAGGCAGCCAACCATGATCATAAGGATGTAACAATTGACATTCCATTATGGCCACCACACCAAGGTAATGACCTTCTTGATAGTTAAAACTGTCAGAAGGACAGGAGGTCTCATCACGAGCTGGCCTGATCACTTTGTTATATCCTTGTGAATGGCACTATGAGTATCTAGTTACCATGCTAGCATAGTGGTCTCTTTATAGCAAGGAAAAGGAAAATCATCTAAATACTAAAAGGACTCTGGCTCATTTTTGGGTTAAAAAGCAACCCTATCGAGGCTATGAATGCCTACTGGTAGCAGTGGCTCTGCTTGTGGTATTGAAGTACTCTATTACATTTTCAAATACTTTTTATCCTATTACCCCCTATTGATTCATCTATAAAGGATAATTTACCACTTGAATAGCATTTCTAATTAAATTAACCAACATCCATGGTAAACTATATCTTTATATGCATTATACCATTATTCTCTGATCAACCTATACCAACAGTCATTAATATTTATCGCCAGTCATGCATTCATCGCCTTTTCCATCTAAGGTAAATATATTTTCACATAATGATTTAATCTCTATTTTATTCCTTTTACAGGCATTTCAAATCTTTTGACCTGCACTGCTCTAATTGATTTTGTCGTGTTTTACACTAATTTGATTGATTGTCTAGCTGCATTTATGACTTCCCGATGCCCTCTCCCTTTTTCCCATGATTTGTGGGCATGAATGCCCTTTTCTAATTGGAGGGGGAATGGTCTGCATTATGGATAGAATGTGTGATGATTTATGGATAACATGTGTGATGATTATTAATTGCTTTCTAGTTAAAGGACTGCATTATGAATGCACGTGTGTAATAATTATTAAACCATTTTCTAATTGGAGGGGGGAAGGCAAGCATTATGGATAGCATGCGAATTAATTATTATGTTGCGCCAAATACCATTGATGAGACAAATAACATAATTGCCTTTGATATTAACTGTCAAACAATGTCACTGCTCCATCAATAGCTTTAATGTTCTACAGTGTTCTTCCAAACTATGAAATTGTGAGGAGAGTGAATGCAAACTTGTAAGTGAACCAGTCACTGCAAAACAACAACCATGGGAGGAAAATCCATCTAATGAACCTACAGTGCTCCGAGTATCAGACCAGGCTCGTGAGATTATTGAGCATGTCAGTTAGCTTCAATACATGACTAAATTACATGATTTCATGAAGAAATAACACTTGAATTTCTACAGAATCTACAGAATGGCCGCACAACGGTAAAAGGAAGGAACATAATAGTCTTTGAGGTAGTGATAGTCAAAGTCTTTGGACTTCCAGCAGAAGGTATGAGATGGACAGATAAGCATGTTCGTCTATAAGATGAAGCCATAGTATTTCAAGACATAGATGAACAACTGGTGCACAAAGGAAAAAGGATTCACCCTACAGCCTTAAGGTAACCATCGCAAGAATTGGAAAACATTGTTCAGAAGTATATCACGTGTGA
Source organism: Pinus taeda (assembly GCA_000404065.3). NCBI lineage: Eukaryota > Viridiplantae > Streptophyta > Pinopsida > Pinales > Pinaceae > Pinus > Pinus taeda. Next base: position 4,024 of record APFE030153680.1, read on the forward strand.
TGGATGTCAGGACATGGCAAAACCTCAACAACTTAAATTGTTGGCTATTTTGAAGCAAAAATTCACAGTTAATTTTCCATTTTATTTAAATTCTTCATTGTATGTCGTTGCTAGTTGGATAATAAAGGTTAAGGACCCACATCTTGTCATATCCCTCATGGGCTGATTAAATTAATCATCATTAATGGACTGACCCAGTAGTAATTGACTTGGTATAACCTTGTAAATCCTCCTTTGACCCCACCTGAAGAAAACCCAGAGATTGAATAGTAGGGGGTAAGAGTAAAAGGTCTAAAAAGGACAATAAAAGGAAGGAATCCTTCTTTTGCCTTGAGCCTAGTAAAGTGTAGACACTCTACGAGGATAAAATCACAGTAGCACACCCCAATTCAAATAGAATAAGCAGGGTCATCTCACATGCCCTTTCCAAGTCCACAAGATGACTTTTTGCAAGACTATGAGGAAGAAGTTGCTCGAGTACTGGAGAATATGAGGACATGTTGTGAAGGAAGGGATGTATCTAGAAATTTTAAAGTGAAAAATTATGCCCCTAACCAGTTAACCCCTGTTGGTAATTCTGGCCATGCTAAACTTTTCCATTTACTGATAATTTGGAGGGTCAAAGGGAATCAGTTCCTTCTATGGATGAGCCCCTTTTGAAAGAGGCCCATGTAGAGGAAACTCTCAGGGATGGAAATCAAATAGAGGTTACTATTCCAGTGGGGTCCCCAACAAAGGAAAACCCTACAGAAGAAACCTTGGAGGATGAAAACAAACTAAGGGACACTATCTTAGTGAAGTCCCTAGAGGATGAGGCCCATACAGAAGAAGACCCTGAAAATGATAATCGCTCAGGAGACACCATTCCGTTGTAGTCTCCTGAGAGAGAAGCCCATGAAGAAAAATACTTGGAAGACAAGAATCCATCGGGAGACACAATTCCATTAGAACCTCATCCTGATATTGGCACAGTTCCACCTGAACGTGAAATAAACATAGTTGTTCCATCGCCGATCAAAAATCCCATAACAAAGAAAACATATAAGGGTAGAATGAGGAATTTACTTAAAAAGTACAGGAAGCAGAAGAAAACAATTAACCAACTGAGAGAATGGTTCAAGGAAGTAGTTAGGGTCCGAAAATTGAAAGTAGAATTGGAGACCGTAGGAACCCAAAAGGAACATTGTTCTTGGGAGAATATTGAAACCTAGACTGAGAGCCCTTTTGTTTGTTCAAAAGGGACCCAAATAGAGCAATGTCCTTTAAAGAGTAGTGAGATGTAGATAGAAGGTCCTTGCATTTTTCCAATGGAAACCCAAATGGACTTTTCCACTATAGATGTTGATGTCCAAACCAATTCTACAGAGAATACTCAGGAAGACTATTGTATGTCCCAAGGAATAGCTAAAGTTGCCGTTCAAATTGATTTTGAAGGAAAGGCCGAAGAAAATTGTTGTATGACCCAAGAAGCAGCTAAGGATGTTGTTTAAACTGACTCAATAATAACATAGGATGATGAAATGTAGATAGAGGTAAGGGAAGTTGTTATCATAAAATTGTAAAATGAGCTAGCCAAGACTCAGTAGGAGTTGGCTCAACATAAGGAAGAAGTAGTGCCATTACAAGTACACCAGGAACTAAGGAAGAAATTTGAGGCACTTACTGTCACAGAAGATGATACCTTTTATAATTTCAAGGATGAATAGAAGAAAGTAGAAAAAGCACAAGCTAAGTTGTAGAAGGCAAAGGAGAAAATTGAAACTATTTTCTCTCTCTACTTGGATGCTTTGTCTTGTCGAGCATCTGCCAAAAATTATGCACTATGCTTGTTAGAAAAATACCTCTTACTGAAGGTTAAAGTTGTCAAGGCTAGTACATCAGTAGAATTCAAGACCACTCCAGACTTTGTCAAATGTTTCAAAGAAAAAAATGAACAGATACAATGCCTTTTATGTGAATTGTACATGCACAATTTTTTCTTAGAGGATGATTTGGATAGAATCCTAGCCCCTTCATTGGGGATATTTAATTTCAATATTTTCTTTCTTTTACCACTAATTATATTAAATGGGATAAAACCCATAACACTTTTCAAAAAAGGGAATATGGTATAGACTTATGGGTCAAGGGAGAACCCACAAAACCCCTACATCTTTATGTCCAGCATAAACATTTCATAAAACAAATAGGTGTTGTGGCTCAATTAGTACCACTCCATATAGTCATCATATAGGCAAGAAAGGAATACTTTCAGGAAATAAAGGGGGAAGCTTTGTCAGTAGCAAGACAAAGATGGGAAGCTTCCAGTGATAATGTGAAGAATAGGGAGCCATTTGGGTTTAGAAATTTCAAAGTTTCCTCTACTCGCATACACAAATATAGCAATATGGTCCTAAGCATGGGCCTTGACTGGATAGGGTGCCATTACAGAAGTCTGATTATTTGGTACCCTCCTGATGGGTATTATAGTGATTATAATTTTCTAGAATACCGTGTGAACTAGGCTTTTGCAATACTCAAACAGAAAAATGGTTTTAGGCTATATAATGAAGAAGTTTATCCTACTTATTCCTTGACTCAACTACACCTCAATCATCTGATTTCATGAGGACATGAAAAAAGGTAAGCAGGGGAGTATGTTGGGCCATGGAAAAGGTATGTTTTATCCTAATATTAGCTTAGTTAATAACTATCCTTTATGCATTTATCTTCATTTTAGGAATAAATATAGAAGGAACAATCGCCGAAGCTGGATGAAATCGAATATTAATGTATTGGGTAAATCTAGGCATGAAAAACTAACTTTCGCTATCTTTATACACAAAGGACATGAATTGAACGATTGTTCTTCAAACGACAGAACAACAGTGACCAAGGAAGGAAAAGGAAAATGTCTCGATTATGAAGGACAACGAAAGACCAGGAGATCAATTATATTCTGTGATGAAATCAGATCGACAGTTACAAAATCCTTAGGATATCCCGATCCTGAGGATTTGCTTTTATCCATTTATTTTTCCAAAGTTATATAAATCCATCAAGTGTATTGAACAACTAGTGAGGAATTTTAATATTGTAACTATACTTTTTGGACAGAGAACACTTTTATTACTGTGATGTTGTAAATATACTATCATGTTTAATGAAGAAGGTTGTGTTTTACCTATAATCGCATTCTGAATATCTTTCAAAAGTGACTTCTGGAGACTTTGGGCCTTGTCAATAGGATATTTACTACTTTAATTGTGTCATATTTATTTATTCTCATTCTGATATTTATTTATTATTGTTAGTTTCTGAAATTAGCATTATTCCAATTGTTGTGAGTATTGATGATTATGAATTTCTTTTGTTGTTCAAACTAGATACTAGATCTTGTCGTCTATTACATCTGCATGTTAATCTTAATGGAATTGATTAGGTTCATTTAAGTATTCAATTATTGTGTTGGGTGTGGAGCATGATTGTTCAGAGGTCTTTATTTCGGCTGGATGTATACCCCAGGAAGTTTGTACATCCCTCCACGCGGGGGGTTGGACTTCTCCCTGCCGCGGGCATTCGGGGGGGCTGATCCCCCCCCCAGCTAGGGGGTCCAGGGGCCAGCGAACCCCCGACAGGGGTTTCGGGGGCAGCGCCCCCAAAACTAAAAAAAAATGTAAAATTTCCTTGTAAAAGTATAATAATTTCTAGTCAATCTAGGTCGTTCATTAGGCAGATGATCTAACGGTAGAACTTATGTTTAGTTTAGGGTTTTTTGACCTAGAAGGCAACCCCTCTCTTTGTATGAGGGCATTGTATTTGAGGCCGTGTAATAGATGTGTATTCTCTAAGTGAGAAACAGAGAGGTGAGACTGTGAGAGAAAACAGAGGATATTACAGTGAATTTGTTGTAGGTTTTGTCTCTTCGTTTTGCTGGATAATAGAATGGAAGGACTAGATGTTCGAGGTGGACGTAGCCCAAACTAGGTGAACCATGTATATCTATGTCCCTCTTGTTTTATGCGTTTTTGGTGTTTATATTTCTTCAATATTTTATGTGTTCCATTGCTCCGTAATATATAATATTCTAACATGTTGTTCATTCTACAGTAGTGTTACCAGAGATCTGAAGCTTATAGTTGTTCACTTTCCATGAGATGTTTGCATAGTTATTTGTCGTTAAATTTCTAAAGGTTTCCTTCTTGTGAAACGAATTATTGTTAATACCAGTTAGATTGCTAAGAGTGATTCTGTTTACTTTCATTTTGATTTAGTTCCTTTCATAATAGATTAAAGTAGATTTGAAAATGCTTTAAAGATTTATTTCATGATTTTTTGGATTGAATATCGAGAATTAGATACTAATCATTGCAACAATTCTAAATCATTTCATTATGAATTATCCTCTGAATTCACTTGCATAAACAATGTTGAACACTTGAAATAAGCAGACTTACCCTAGGTTGATGATTAATGTAGGTATTAAGATTGCTTTTAACAGTCATCTTAGCACACCATCAAAAATCCTTTCATTATTTCTAGCCATGCTAAGAGAGACAATGTGATAGGGGAAGATTTTCTATTGCAGGGTTCTTTCTATGCCCAGATGAGGTTATTACCACGCATATTGTGAATTTTACAATTTTTGTGAGACAAATTTTAGGGGGATATATTATGTAACTAGATCACAAAAACAAAAGCAAATATAGGTCAAAAACTTGAAAACAAGCTTCTTCAAAGGGGAAAACTCCTTTTACATCACATAAATGAACAATTCTTGGATGATTTAAATGACAAGACCTCCTCGGTAAAGGAGTCTAAAGGGTCAAAATATAATTAGGGCTTACATGACAATAATAACGTAAGGGTACACAATAACAATAGTGGGCTTCCATGGGGCACAACAATAACAATATGGAGGCTACACAAGTATTTTTGGGACCAAACATGCCCATATCCTTCAAAAAACTATTTCCTTAAATGCTTAAGTAATTATTGATGCCTCTATATAAAATACTCATCCTCCCATGCAAAATCTTTAGCGGGTAAGTTCTTCCCTTTAATGAGATGCTCTAAAATTGATCATTGTTTTAGTTTTCAGATTCTTTTTTCAGTGATTGCTTTAGTATCCAATAGGATTTTTCTTTCCTTATCAAGTTTTGGAAATATATTTTGAACTAGAAACTTTTCACCTATAAGCTTCTTCAAACATGAAACATGGAAAACTAGGTGTGTTCATGAAGATGCAGGCAGCTCTATTTTGTATGCCATAATACCAATATTTTGTAATAGCTTATAGGGACCATAGTACTTGGGTGATAATTTACTATCCTTCTTAGCTTCCTTGAGTAAAATTTTATTATATGGTTGTAGTCATAAAAATACCCAATCACCCACATAAAAACTTATTTCGTTGCGATGTTGATTTGCTTGTTTGTTCATTTGATTCTATGCTAGAGTCAAGTTATCCTTTAAAATTTGGAGAACTTGTTGTTGATCATCAATGTGATCTTCAAATAATTGAACCTTAGAATCGTCCCTTAGATATGATGTGATGGGTGGTGGACGATATCTATATAGCGCCATAAATGGGGTCATTTTTGTTGCAATATGGATTAAAGTGTTATAGGACGATTCTGCTAGAGGTAACCACTTGATCCATTGTGTTTATTTATTAGATACAAAGGAATGAACATATCATTCCAAACATTTGTTCACTATATTAGTTTTCCCATCAGATTGAGGGTCATAATATGAGCTATGATCCAATTGAGTACCGAGATAAAAAAATAATTTTGTCCAAAAATTTCCAGTGAAAATGGGATCTCTATCACTTACAATAGTCTTTGGGTTTCCATGTCAATTTTGAACTATTTCCACAAATGTCGTAGAAATTGTACTGGATTTAAAAGGATGAAGAAATGAATAAAAGTGTGCATACTTTGTAAGTCTATCAACTACCACCATGATAACACACTTTCCTTCGTAATTTAGTAGACCTGTGATAAAATCCATTGGGACCTACTCCCAACACTAACTTAGAATGAATAATGGTGTTAAAATACATGGGGTTTTAATTGTCTCAATGCTATTTTGTTGGCAAACCAAGCATTCGACCATCAACTTATAAACATTATATTGAAGGTCATCCCAAAAAAGTTCCTCCTTGACCCTACAGTAATTTATTATAAATCCCGAGTTCCCTCCTATAGGATAGTGTGAAATTCCAAAAGAAATTTTTGTTTGAGTTTGGAGTTCTTACATAGATATAAGAATCCTTTGTATCATAGTGAATCATTTTTCTAGATAAAAGTATCATATGGATTGGGATCTTGTTGCAACTTTAGAATGAGTGCTTGCACCTATTCATCATTGTTCCATTCATCCCTTTCTTCCTTTATCCAATCAGGTTGGATAGTAGAAATGGCACAAATCAATGCCTCCACATGCTCATCTGCAACAATATTTTTCTTCCCTTTCTTGTAGATTATTTCAAAGTCATAACTCAACATACCTGTGAGCCATTTTTGTTTCTCTTCTGAAGATAATCTTTGTTCCAAGAAGTATTTAATACTATCATGATCTGTTTTTACCTTGAAGTGTCTTCCAATTATGTAAAGGAACCATTGCTTCATGGAATGTAGAATTTCCAACATTTCCTTCTCATAAATGAGTTTGTGTAATTATTTCCCTTGATTAGATGGCTTTCAAAGGCAACAAGTCTACCTTCTTTCATTCAAACAACACCAATTTCATTTTCTAGGGCATCACATTCCACAATAAAGATTTTTGTTAAGTCTGGTGTAGCTAATATCAGAGCTTGGCACATTGCGTCTTTAATATGTTAAAATGCCTTTGTTACTTCCAGAGTCTACGAAAATGCATATTTTTTCAATAATGTTGTAAAGGTGATGTTATTTCCCATAATTCTTAACACCCTTGCCATAGTACCATGTCAACTTGAGAAACCTTCAAAGATGCCTTAAAGTTGTGGGGATTTTCCATTCCTTGATGGCTTTATTTTTGTTATGATCTACGTTAACACCCTTGTAAGATACAATATGACCTGAATATTTCACCTCCTCAACCTAAAAGAAACATTTCAAGGTTTTTTCATACAATTGTTTCTCTTGTAATAGTTTGAGCACCCAGTCAACATGTTGAACATGAACCTTCCAAGACATGCTATATATTAGTATATCATCAAAGAATACTAACACAAATTTTCTAAGGGTATAAAAATGGAATTCATCAAACATTTAAATGTGGAAGGTGCATTATTAAGGCCAAAGTGCATGAGAAGGAATTCATAATGACCTTCATGAGTTCTAAATGTTGCCTTTGGAATGTATTCAATCTTCATCTAATTTGATGATCTCTAGGATGGAGATCCAACTTAGTGAAGTAAATTTCTCCATGCAATTGATCAAAAAATTCAACAATGACATGAATTGGAAATTTATCTTTAATTGTGAGCTTGTTGAGCTCTCTATAATCTAAACACATACACCATGATTCAACCTTCCTGTGTACCAATACTACTGAAGCAAAGAAAGAACTTTGACTAGGTTGAATTATACCAACCTCTAGCATTTTTGCAACCATACATTCAATTTCACTCTTTTGTTTATATGGATATATGTAAGGTTTGATGTTTGGAGGAACACTTCCTAGAATCAAGTGAAATGCATGATCATGATAAAGAATAGGTTGAGATCCTTAGGAGTCTCAAATACCTTAGAATGCTTTTCAGGGACTCTTTGGAGATCTAGAGAAATGGGAAACTTGGATGTTTGAACATCTAGTAAGAATAATTGTCAAATGACACCCAATTTTTACTTCTTCAAAATATTCTTCATGCCATTATATCTCATTATCTTACCAGGTTTCCCAATGATGCCCCTTAATTCAATTTCCCTTCCTTCGTAGAAAAAAATTAAAAAAAGTCATTGTCTCGAAAGATTGTAACCATTGGACTGAGCCTAATACAACATTAACAACACCAATTTGAATAGAAATCATTGGACTATTCAATACATATTTCCCCATAGTTAGATTGATATTATGGAACTTATCTTAGCAATTTATAGTTCCTCCATCTGCAACAATCACTTAACACTTTGATGATGGGTATAGATAATAATTAAAATCCTTGGCTATCTTACACTAAATAAAATTATGTGTACTACCCAAGCCAATCAATATTATTACCTTTTTCTTCTTGATATATGCTTCTATCTTGAGAGTTTGAGGAGTGGTAATTCCCACTAAAGAATTGCAATATATGGTCAGATTCATTTCATCCTTTTCAACCCCTAGCATTGGTTCCTATTGTCTATCTTCTTCATTTCATGTTTCTTGTTCCTTTTCTTCCTCCTCTTCCTAATTTATGTAAAAAAAAAAAACTTTCTCCTTACACTTATGACCTCTAATGCATTTTCTATCACAGCTGTGACGAATCCCTTTTGCTCTTTTTTCCTCCAATTTTTGTGGTGTCAACCTTATATCTTTTGGGAAGCTAGGAGCAACAAGACTTCCATATTTATAATTGTGAGTGGTATACCTCCTTGTTTCCATAATTTTTCTTTCAACTTTTCTTGCCACCCTGAATTTTATCTCCAATGAATTAGGTTCCCAAAGTCAAACCTCATGTTGGATGTTATCCTTTAAAATCCCTATGAAGAAATTAATTATATGTTCATCTGAAATATTAGTTACCTTGATATTCAATATCTGGAACTCCTTGATATTTTTTACCATTGAACACTTTTGTTTGAGATTTATCAATTGGCTAAAGAAGGTGTTTCTCTTTGTATCCTCTAAATATTTTGTTAATTTCTCTTTAAAAATTGACCAAGTGAAAATTTATTTATGAGAATAAATTCATCAATACTACACAAACTTATTGGGTTCTAAATATAATGATGCAATGTGTACATTTCGTGTGTGTTGTACATAATGTAGATCAAAGAATTAATTTGTCTGTAGTATCCACATTATCATATCCTTTCCATCAAACTTCCTCATATCAATCTTAGGAATGTGGTTGGTCTTAAACCCAAAGTTTGAGCCTCTAAAATTATGATTCACATTCCTTTTGTTTTCATCATTAGTTTCATGGACTACCTTGTCATCATAGAAGCTTTTCTTGTAGTGACTTTGTCAAAACTTCCTTCAAACCTTCCATGTTTACTTTTAAGCCTTCCATGTTCCATTTTAAACCATCCATTTCCCCTTTTAAACCATCAATGTCCTCTTTTAGTTCAGCTTTGGTTTCTCTTTGTGAGAACAAAATTTGTTGCACTTGGTCCATAATTTTGATATATCATGTTGCAATTCTTCCTCTTCATGCATCGTAGTAGATCTTTTTGAGGTCTTAATGGGTGTATAATTATTGTTTTCTTGATCCATTTTAGAACCAATTAATGATATATATCCTTCAAACTGATATTTCAAGAAAAGTTATGCAAATTTAAAAATACACACATTTTTAGCTTGATTTTGAGTTTGTTTATATGTTG
>APFE030153687.1:23162-34373 GCA_000404065.3 Pinus taeda
CACATCAGTTAATATTCTAGTTGTCCCATCAAACATTTGTAGTTGTATGCTCCCAATCCCCACAATATTACATGTTACATCATTACCCATGTACACAACTCCATCATTAATTCATTTATATTCCTTAAACCATTCTTTATGGATACACATGTGGTTTGATGCACCGGAATCTAACAACCAATGTTGATCATGATTTGACACATTAACTGATAATAATTCATCACTCATACCTGAACCAGATGTCGAACCTGTATCTATCGCATTTGCCTCCTTCTTCTCTATCGAAGAATCTACTTTTGAAGTTTGCTGTTGTCGCTTCCAGCAGTCCTTCTTTAAATGCCCTGATTTGCCACAAAACCAACACTTTAGCTTACTCTTCTTCCCTTTCGACTTTAAACGTGAGTCGCTCGGCTTCCTGGGCCATATTTCTTTCGAACGACCTCTAACCATCATAGCTTCTGATGTAGAGGTTTCGGAATGCGACCTCGTACTTGTTTCTTCCGATAATAAGGATGCAACTACATCATCAAACTCAATAGTTTCTGATGAACTAAGACTTATAGAAGTGACAAAATGATCCCATGACTCGGGAAACGAGCACAATAAAGTAATACCTTTATCCTCGAATGAAATTTTTACTTCTATACTTCGTAATTGCATAAGAAGAGTACTAAAAGCATTTAAATGATCAGCAATCGATGTACCTTCCTTCATTCGCAAACTGTACAATTGTCGCTTCAGGAGAATCCTATTGGTTAAGGATTTGGTCATCTACAGTTTCTCTAGTTTTGTCCACAAAGTAGCAGTTGTTGTCTCCGCCACGATATTAAACAGGACATCATCAGCTAGACACAGTCGAATAGCACTTATCGCTCTTTCATCCATCTCGGCCAACTCATTATTTGTGATGTTGTAAGGCTGTTTGGATTTTCCCAACAATGCCTTTGCCACGCCATGTTGGACAAGCAAATCATGCATCTTCACCTTCCAGATCTCGAAATTATTCTTGCCATTAAACTTCTCAATTTCAAATCGGGCACTCTGAGTTTTCGCCATCTTGCATCAACCAAAAAACACAATAATCTCCGAAAACCAACTTTAAATAAATGAAGTTTGTGTTTAAAAAGTGCCTTTGCCTTTAAAAACAAACAAATATCTACCATTTGTACTTCACATACAAATTTCTGCCATATGCACTTATATGCCTTTGCTTTAAACAAAAAACAGAATTTTCCTTTTACTGTGCAAATTCCGCCCCACAAAAAAAAAACATACACTTAAAAAAAAAAATATCGAGCCATTCTACTCAATGCTCAATTACTACCCTGGTCGCCCTCCATCTCCAGATCGAATGAATTTCTACACAAAGGAATTCCAAATCCAGGCAAAAGGAATCTCCGGCCAGAAGTGTTCTTTGATCCATGGTTCGCGGGACTAAAATCCTAATGGATCATCAACAAAAGCAAACTTTGCTTACTGAACATCGGATCGACAGACATTGCAATCACCGAACAAAAAAAAAAACGGACTAAAGGATGTTTTGTTGGTATCGTCTATTCTATTGAACCTGCTACTTCTATTATGTTTTGGCCATTCCCGATCAATCGGTCCTCGCACCAGGTAAATCATCAAGATGCAGGAATTTAAGAGGGCGTAAGAGATGTTGGAACTGATACAACACCAATTTCATTTGACAGAATAATATAAATGGAAAAAATTGAGTCAATTTTCCATAAACTAAACTCGTTTTCATGAAATCGTTAGAACGTTAGGAGCTCGGACCATTTAACTGCTTTAACTTATTTCTCAAGACTTCAAATAAACGTGCAGAGAATACATACTAGGAGCACATACTTGGAATTAACGCACATCCAGCACCAACAATCCACCATCCACCAGTGCTCTAGGAATCAATTGCGCTCCACCTCCAGCACGCAAATGCATACCACCAGCAATAAACAAACTGATGCCAGCGTTCAGGCTTTTCAACGCAGCACCAGCTCCGAGACTCCACGCATCACTTCAATGCTCCAGCAGGTACGCAGGTCTGGTCTAATGGTCTTCCACGCAGTAGTGGTAAATGACCTCCACACACAGTCATACGTAGTTGCACTATAATACGATCCACGCACCAGCAGCACCATACAATGAACACAAAGGTATTGGAAGACTATCTCACCCAACCACGCAGCTTCACTTCAACAAATAAACCAGCAATCATGCGCTCCAACATTGCTCTGATACCAATTGTTGGAGATCAGATACACAACAGATTTAACTAAATACTCAGCAAATAAATCAAGCACATAAGGCACAGAGGTTTAATGTGGTTCACCCAACCAATCTGGGCTACGTCCACACAACATAGGCATCGGCAATCTTTATTAATCAAACAGGAGATTACATAAATCAAATCCTCACAAACTCTCACACTCTCAAAACAATCCGTATGGATACCTGTTTTATAGCAAGGAGAATCTAACTGCCTCATAAATCCTCTCAACTCAAATTTAGGATGCATTAACTCCCTCCCAACAACCTGGAGATAATCTAGCAACAAATTCCTATTGTTGTCATCTACTGAGATTTTTGCCTATCTTACATAAAACAGAAAATCTCAACAATATCTAGAAAAATAATAGAAATAATGTCTAGTTTTGTGAAGAACGCCTAATAAAATGGTAGCAAATTATCTGTTTCGTATATTTATGGTTAACCAAAACACATCGAGTCTTATATGCAGATTCTAAATACATTTTTATTTAATTAAAATTATTATTATTATTTAATATCAATATCTATATCGATGTGTATATATAATTTTTTATTTAAAAATATATATCCGATATTATATAAATCAGATAATATATGATATATAGATATATTGTGAGATTTGCATACTAAAAGAGAGATATTAGAGGCATTCGATAACATTGAGATAAAACAGAAAAGATTAGCATGGTTCCTGCATAAAAAACAAAAGCATAAATTGAGAAATGGTCGAGATTTTTACATATTAAAAGAATTTTGATGGTCGAGATTTTTACATATTAAAAGAATTTTAAAAGATTCACTTCATAATTTTGAGATTTTATTAATTTAAAATATATAAAATTAATATTACAAAAATGAAAATGAATAGATTTAAAATAATGGAGAAATATACACTTTTCTACATTAAATTATTATTAGTTATTTGTTGTGTCTCAGTGGGATTATGAGTTTTACTTAGTTTCTTAGATTTTATTCATGAGGATGTTGTTCAAACTCTTCATCTAATCTGTAATCTTATATATGCATGTGTTTTCTAGTTGATTTGATCAAGTTGTGAGTATAAGTAGTTTCCATCATGAGCTAGCCTCACCTAAGAGTTACATATCTCTTCATTCATACTTTGGCTTCCATTAATTTATTTGTTGGTATCAGAGCATCAGGAAGGAGTTGAGATTGTGTTGTTGAGTTTCTTGTGTCTTTGATCATTGTTCAGAGAAGCACACTAATCAATCTACAAGGAGGATTCTAAATCGTTGTTTGAAGGTCGTTGGGGGAAGCATACCACCAATGTTATGTGTGGAGAAGCACACCAATTCTATCCATTTGTCACTAAGGGTCAACCCAACTAGTGTAGGATGATAAGGGTGACCTTAGTTTGTATGCGGGCTCATTTTAAATCCATTTGTTTCTGGTTCTAGTTTAGGGTTTGGTTTTGAATTCTTCTAACTCCATATCACTTCAGTGGTGCACCCCTCCATTTCGACTTCTGATTTTGTCGGTAGGCATGGAGCCACTCAGCTAGTTCTCCTAACATTTGGATTGTTGAATCAACAGTTCAGAGTTGGTGAAATCCAAGTCATTCCACAATCATTCATTTGATAAGTCATTATATGTTGTATCACATAGTTTGACTTCAGTGGTTCATGTTTCAACCCATATAAAGCTTTCTTTAATTTACAAACAAGGTGTTCTTGTTCCTTTTTAACAAAACCTTCTCGCTGAGTAGGATATACTTCTTCTTTTAGTTCCCATTTATAAAGGAGAACTTAATATCCAACTGGTGAAGTTTCCATTTATGTTTTGTAGCTGGAGAAATCATCAATTTAGCTACACATGCAAAGGTTTCATCATAATAACCTCCCTCCTTTTGTTACTAACCTTTAGCAACCAATCTAGCTTTGTATTCATCCACTCTTGTGTATTTATCCTTTTGGAATGAGGAACTAAAAAAAGTATATCTTACTCAAGCATAAAGGTTTGTAAAAAAGGAACAAGGAGACCTTGTTTGTGAATTAAAGAAATATTTATATGGGTTAAAACATGCACGAAGATCATGGTATGAAAAGATTGATTTTAAAAAGTTTAAAATTCGTGGTGGTTTCTGTGCTTAGCCTTTGTTTGGCTTATGATTGTAGAAGAAGAGTTGGTCCACAATCAATTGTTTGATAAGTGAACGCCTATTGTATGAGAAATTTTGATCTCATCGGGTCTGGTGCAGTGAGTGTTGACCTTCAGAGATGGAGATGGAGTGTGGGAGAAGAGAGCTGCAAGTTGATCTCTTTGGATTCATGGACTATATTCATGGGCGAGCAATGAACTAGTGAAATGAGACAACCACATTGAGAGTCATGAATATCCATGGTGGAATCAACATTTTTTGGAAGACAATGCAAGGAATCAAGAGTGGCCAGCATGTGAAGAGTCGAACGGTCAAAGCCAAGTTCATAGTTGACTCTCATGACTTGAAGAAAATTTGAGACAATGTTTTGTAACTTGAGTGTGTAGAGCCTGTGGTTTGGAGGACATTAGCATAATTTCAGACTCTAGAATTTAATATGACCCATACATATTTTCATTACAATTCCCCCCTGCATCATTTTGAATCTCTAGAAGTGTTAAAAAGGTAATTTACTAGTTTGAATTTGGTGCAAAATTTGTTTTTAACAAATCTCTCCAAACAAAAAGTGGTGGTGTGTTGTTATGAAGTTTCTTTTTGGAATTTAATATCTATGCAATTCTCTAGTGGAGTTGTGAAAGATTATGGAAATCTCTTCTTTTCCAAATGGATAATCATCTTACATAACAATATTTAAATGAGGTGAATAAGCTAGGGGACTCCAATTATGTAAATTGGAAATTTAAATTACTACAAACTTTAATGGAAGGATACAACATTTGATCGATAGAAAGTGGTGAAGAAGGGAAGTGAAATGTTGTTGCAAGGCAACAAATACATCAAGTCAAGATTGGGGAAAATGGGAGAATAAGGCGAATGTATTGGTAAGGATGTTTGTAAAAGACAATATCATTCCCCATATTCATTATTGCAGAACCTCTAGTGAGACGTGGAATACACTTAAGGATTTGTATGAGTCTAAAAATAAAAACCAGGTCCTCTCCTTGAAAAGTAAACCCCTCTATATTAAGATGGAAGAAAATGAAACTATTATTACTTTTATTTCAAGAATTAAAGTTTTGAAGGATAAATTGGAAGACATAGGAGAATCAATATCTAGCACTAATATTGTAGCAATAACCTTAAATAGAATGTTAGATGAATATCAAATTTTCATTATTGGCCTTGCAGCAATGGAGAAATCTCCCGCTGTAGAGGAATTAATAGGTATATTAATGCAAGAGGAAAAAAGGCGAAAAAATATAATGCCTCAAAATTCAAATTTGGCATTAATTGCGAAGGGAAAACAATCTTCCAAGGGGAAGGCAAGGGAAGGAAACAAAGGAGGAAAGCCACCAAAGAGAAAGTAATCATTTGGAAAACAATCTTTTACAAATCCTCAACAAGGAATTTCACCTTCAAAGTGTGATGTTAGAATGAAATATTATTATCATGGCATGTTTGGGCACCATTCTCGAAAATTATTTAAACTAAAGTATGATGAATCAAAACATAGAACTAGAGGGAATACAGGTCATTTTACTAATGGAGGAGAAGCTATGAATTATGACTTTATGGACCTTCAATTATTTGTTTCAAATGTTACACTATTTTTTGAGACTAGGGATTCAAATGCATTGTTTGTTGACTCTGGAAGCTCTATTCGCATGTCATCTAATAAACATTGGGTTGAAATTTTCCATGAAACTAATAATGGTGCAAACATATATCTTGGAGATGATCATCCACAACAGACTAAAGGGTATGGTGATGTTTGCGTAACATTACCAACTGGAATTCCTATTCATAATTTGTTGTATGTAGAAGTAGCATTAATAAGATTTAATCTCCATTTCTACCATAACAGGTCAAAATTTGAAGGTAAATCTTATGAATTCATGCTAGTCGATGAAACATATGCATTCTCACTTCAATATTATTTCCATAGGTATGAGATTTGGAGGCTTATATAATCATGATATGACAATAAAAATTTGTCAAGTGTTGGCATCTAGAACCATGACCAAAACCTCTTTGGCATCAAAGGTATGACCACCTTAACTATCATGATTTTTCGCTACTTCAAAAACAAAGAATGGTAGAGGGCCTTCCATTATTAAAGAATGAATATTTTACATGTGAAGGATGTACATTAGGTAAAATGCATAGGTAATAATTCCATACTAATACAAATAAAATAAAAAGTGATGTTTTGGAACTTATGTATACATATGTGTGTGTGCCTATGCACACTGGATCATTAGGAGGAGCATATTATTTTTTTATATTCATTAATGATTGCACAAAATACACATGAGTTTACTTTATGACAAAGAACAGTGATGTATTTGAATATTTTAAAGAGTTTAAAAACTTGGTGGAGAAACAAATAGGAAAAGACATCAAAATCCTCTGATTAGAACAAGGGGCGGAGTATAGACTCGGTGCATATTTCAAGAAATGTGAAGCCCATGGAATTATACAACAGTACACAGTGCCACACACTCCATAATAGAATGGACTCAATAAAAGGAGGAACGAGACCTGGGTGGAATGTATAGGAGCATGATGAGAGGTAAAATCTTTCTAATATTTTTTGGGTTCAAGCTATTAGTTTTGTTGTTTATTTAAAAATAGAAGTCAAAGGAAAAGTTTGAACCATAAGATTCCATTTGAATCTCTTCATGGTTATAAACCAAAAACAAACCATTTGAGAATATTTGGTAGCAAATCTTTTTCTCACGTTCCAAAATAAGATAGGAGGAAACTTGATTCCAAAGCTATAAAGTGAATGTTTATTGTTTACGGTTATGATAATAAGGCATATAAATTTTTTGATCCCTCTTCACATAAATTATTTGCAAGTAAAGATGTTATGTTTCATGAACATATAGCTGAAGGCCATAGGGATGGAAACTATTAGGCATGACATAACCCTCATCACCTTGATGATGCCAAAGAAGAAGTTGAAGGAAAAAAAGAGCACAAATAAGAGGATGAATCTAGTGACATGGAAAAGTCAAGGAGTGAAAGAACACCCACATGAGAATATGGGTCACCACAAAGCATGATATGGAACTACAACAATGAAACCCCAAGAAGATCATCATGCTAGATTCAACCACCTCTCAGGTATAAATATTATGCATTGATGACTAATGTCTTGAATGCTATAGAATCTTTGAATTTTAAATAATTTAATGAATATATGGAATGGAGAAAATAAGTGAAGGGAGAATATGATTCAATAATAAGAAATCATACTTGGTAAATAACTAAATTTCCGAAAAATAAAGTACCTATATGATACAAATGATTGTTCAAACCCAAATTTAAATTTGACGGAAGTGTGGATAAATACAAAGCTAGATTGGTTGCTAAAGGTTATTTACAAAATGAGGGAATTAATTATGATGAAACTTTTGCACCTATAGCTAAATTATGTACAATTAGATTCATGATGGCTCTAGCTACAAAACATAAATGGAAATTTCATCTGTTGGACATTAAACCTGCCTTTTTGAATGGATAACTGAAAGAAGAGGTATCTACTACTCAACCAAAAGGGTTTTTTAAAGAAGGACAAGAAACCTTGTTTGTAAATTAAAAAATTTATATGGGTTGAAACATGAACCAAGACCATGGCATGAAAACATTGATTCTTTCTTTCTTCATAAGGGTTTTATGAAAACTCAAAGTGATCATAATTTGTATATCAAGACAAATCAGAATGGGCATGTTGTTTTGACTTCGTTGTATGTTGATGATCTTATAATAATGGGAAATCCTTGTAAATTGATTGATGAAGTTAAAGGGTATATGTCATAGATGTCTGAAATGAAATACCTTGATGAATTGTATTATTGTTTAGGTCTTAAGGTATGGAGACAAGTTAGTCAAATTGTTGCTATAGAGAGTAAATATATGAGAGATATACTCAAAAGGTTCAAAATGGATGAATGTAAAGTAGTGTCAGTACCTTTAGAAAATAATGCCAAACTCTACAGTGATGATGACACTAAAGAAGCAGATGACATTGTATCATCGGTTAGTGGGAAGTATGAACTATCTCATTACAACAAGGCCATGTATTGCAGATTCAGTTAGCATGTTGAGTCGGTTCATGTCGAAGCCTCTTAAAAGCCATTGGAAAGAAACTAAGGGGGTTCTCTAGTCTCTTAAGGGGACTGTTAACTGTGGCATTAAGCACACTAATGATTTTCATATTAAGGTGTTAGGTGAGCTTGATTTAGATTGGGTCGAGATCCCTGATAATAGAAGATCAAGTATAGGATATACATTCAACATTGGATCTGAGATTATGTTATGTAAAAACAATAAAAAACCAATCGTTTCTTTATCATCAATTGAAGCTTAATATAAAGCTCTATGTAGTGCTACATGTGAAGTAATTTGGTTTTGGAAAATTCTAAAGGATGTTGGAGAAGAACATAAAATGCCTATAATGATAATCGAAGTTTTATCAAATTTGCCAATAATATTATGTACCATATAAGATAAAAACATATTGACACTCGATACCATTTTGTCAGGGAAAAGATGTAGTCTAAAGAAATTACTTTAATGTATTGCAATACGAGTGGTAAATGTCGTTGATATCTTCATACAAC
This sequence comes from Pinus taeda, assembly GCA_000404065.3. Classification (NCBI taxonomy): domain Eukaryota; kingdom Viridiplantae; phylum Streptophyta; class Pinopsida; order Pinales; family Pinaceae; genus Pinus; species Pinus taeda. Next base: position 32,184 of record APFE030153687.1, read on the forward strand.
CTCTTAGAAGGGAAAAATATGTTAGGCATGGTAGAAAACACATTTTTCCATTAAAGGGAAGACTTATAATAATGTAGGAATGTAAAATTTTCTATATTATATTATAATTGGTTATTTGTTATAGATTTTATTTAGTTTTTTAGATATTATTTATATAAAGAAATTATTATGTATTTTCTGATTAATTAAATCAAATTATGAGTCCAAGCAATCTCCACGATAAACTAGCCTCACTCAAAAATTGCATATCCTTTCATACTTTTTCTTCCATTAATTTATGCCTAATAATACATTACACCTAAATTATATTTATAATTTTAAACAATTTAGGTTATTTAGCGTTTAATTAACATATGAATTTGATACCGTTTATTTATACCTAAAAATCAGATATTAGTACAATTGTTTAAATTGCAATTGCTTAAGTCTCGTAGATATGATTTAATAAGACTCAAGTACTATACAAAAGTTTTTGAGTAAAGTAGTGCCTAGTTGAAAAAAATCAAAATTTCGAGTTTAACTTAAAACTTCTTTGAAATTTTAAAGATTCAAATTAAAACGTAAAAGAAATCGAAAGAATGAAAAAACACCTTTATATAATGAAATTATATATACTAAAGTTCCTTGATGTAAATGAGGGAGAGCTTCTCGGTCTGATACCAGGAATGTCTCATTGTAATAGAGTATAATACTGGTTTTTACTTATGTAAATTAGGGCCAACTTTTTGGCCTGATCCTCGGAAGGTAAGTTTGAATTCTATAATTATTTTTATTCTGAAAAAATACTCAATTGTATCAGCCTTGTTATGAGAAGAAAGCATCAAAATGGCAGTTATATATGCTCGATTTTCTTTGAAGTGGTCAATTTTGGTTTTATTTAACTGGAGACGAGGATTGAAAACATTTCTTATCATTCTATTCAATCTGGAAGTTCTCTTTTAAATCCAATTGTACATGTTTACTTTTCTCTTTATTTCATTGGGTGTAATTCTGTTCCATTCTCGTGTGGGATTAAAAAGGAAGGAAGAAGGATTGAACACATGCCCACCATTCCATTCAAACAATATTCCTATTAACTTAAATTATAAAAATTAATTTTGTCTTTTTAATTTTATTTTTTTTATATTATAATTTGACAATAAATGGTATAAATATTTTAAATAATTCTCTATTGACATATTTTTGTTTTTATAAAATTATGTTATAATTAACCTGTTATGAAAGGAAATAATTTTAGTGAAATGTTGAAGTCTAAAATGGGCTTCAAAATAAAATTTACAATCAAAATCAGCTTTATTTAACAACCAATATGATTCAACATGATGATGTCAATCATGGGAATTTTTGAGTGGAAAAAAAAAATTGACTCATATTTTCAACTTATCTCCTTAAAGTTTTACTCAAATCTTGTTAGATGTATAATTTAATTCCTCATTAAGAAGTAATTATGTTTCATGCTTTTGATGGACCTTGCAACACAAAAATAAAAAATACATGAAAAACCTGACAACAATCATGTTTTTTCATGTATTTCTCATTTTTCCTGTAGCATGATTGATCAGAAGTATGCAATGTGGGTATGTCTTGGATGTTGAATTAAATTTCCATCTCATACTTTACATTTAAGTAAAATTGTAAGGAGATAAGTTGAAAATACCTTGAAAAGGTATTTTTTTTCCTCTAAAATTTGATGAAGTAATATAATATTATTTTATTGTTTCCACTATTATTTTATATGACCCATTTTAACCCTCAAATTTTCTCTAATGTGACCTCCATCATCAAACCTTTAATTTAGTTACTCCATTGAAAAAAATAAACTAAACATAACCAAAGATGCTAAAAGTGTACTATCAGTTTTCAAACTTTTATTTTAATAAAATATTCTTTCATGATGTTAGATAATGATCTCTCATTTGATTTGACAAGAGTATATTGTCATATTAACACATAAATTTACATTGAAACACTCAAAACTACCACATATAATATTTCCCTATTTTCACATTCTCATATTTCTAAATTAAAATTATTCAAAAATAAATTTAAACATTTCAATTATCCTAAATAAATCATTTATACTTTATATATAATCTTTTATAATCTTTAATTATACAACAAATTTTATCCTAACCTTAAATTATCAAATTCACATTTTAAAAATTATCATTATGTTATTCTATCTAAATG